>OZ020181.1:43935781-44054961 GCA_963971135.1 Stenus bimaculatus
GGTTTGCCTGTATTGTACAAGTCGTCTAACGTATTATAATTATTATTATTGGTTTGCCTGTATGGTACAGGTCGTCTCACGACTCATTATTTTTGGTTCACCTACATGGTCTAGGTCGTCTTGAGATTTGAAATTTTCTACGTTTTAGTTTCATTTTTGGTTTACCTGCATGGTACAGGTCGTCCTAATTATATGTTTGTACGACAATGTGCCTATTCCAAGTAAGTCGAAGCACCTAGATTAATTAAAATCTTCTAATATAACATGTTGTAGCTTGATCATAATTTTTTTTGAACATTGATGTAACCAGTCCGTGATTAATTTCTCCATTTGGTTTCTTCAAACTAGTTTGTAAGTTTTTTATGTAATATATTTTTTGCGTTTAGAGCATGACATTCATTTGTTGTGTTTATCTTGTATTTTTGCTCATTGTATTGAGTTTCAGCTGTTGCCTGATGATGCCGTAAGCTTCGGCGAAACATGTAGCATTAATAAATCATAATCAAGTTGGATATACGGAATTTCCTTTCTACACTACTGTTAAACAATTATCCAAATCCCTTGCAAGTTTTTCTTCTACTTCTAACATGGAGGCGAGTCCGGCTTTTACTTCACTTGCATACAGAAGACTTCTTATCAAGCGGTGCAAACTCAATCAAAGAATCTGGTTCCTCACCGAATGTAAGAAACACAAATTAATTCCTAAGTTTATCAACATAAACACTAAATGTAATCATAAATTTGTAATTAAGATCATTAACGAAGCTAAATTGAAATGGCTAAAAGCTGAACTCAGATCAGCTTATAAAAGTTTAGAATTCATTAGTTTAGAATTAATTAACTTACATAAATTTTTAAGTCATAAATTACACAGCATTGAATTTGACTTACTAGATTCCTATGTGAGAGATCTTGCGTTTGATATTGGTAGTCAGGTTAGGATTCGCTTGATGAGCAAATTAGATAAACTTCGTAGTGTTAAGCAAAAACCTAAACGTTTAAACAATTCACCTGTACAAGAGGGACCAAACTCACATTTGATTGACGGTTTAAATCAACAATTTTACACACCTTTATCCAATTTTAATTTTGACTTTTCTCAAGACTTAAGCTTCACTGATCCGTTGATTCTGCGGTTTGACAGCGATATTAAATTTTCCATCCCTACTGCCAGTGTTCACCTTGCTGACACTAACATCTATAACACAGAGTCTGAAGGGGTGGGTGTTAATTTTTGTCCTCCTTCTGGCTGTGCGTATGTTGACATTTCAAGTCCCTCTCCGTTACACCTAGTCACTGACCTGCAGTTAGTGAGTCCGCAACTGTCTGCAGAAGTTGTTTTGGATACTGAGGTGTGTCCTCTTGTCGTTGAGATGGACCAAGATGACCGTTTAAGTGACAATTCGGTTGTTGATGGTGTTCTCGATGATGACTCGACTCACTGGGGTGTCCGGGCAAGTGACAATCTGCATGATAGTGGCCTTGACTCGACTAGTGATGTTAATAATTACATTAGTTTGACCTCTACTAATCAAACCGCTGTAAGTTCTGATACGCACAGCCGAGAGGATGATTTATTTGTCTTAAACAACCTTCAATACGATTTGCCAAAAGTTTTTAAGTTGCCCATAGAAGATTTCAAGTTTTTCAATCGTTGCCACAATTTTAGTTCCACCACCTTCTCCGACTCTGAATATGAAATACTTAACCAAGGTTTCAAATTTAATTCTTATTCTTTCAAGCCTAAGGATTTGGAGCGACTTGGATTGGAAATGTTAAATACTATTGACAGATTAAAATTAAATGATAATACAGCTTTGAAATTTGAAACATTAAACATCTTAAAACAAATGAGCACAAAAAATGACAAATACGTTGCTTCTGACAAGCTTCTCAACTTAAACCATAATTTCGGTATAGTCAGAAAGAAAATATTAGAACATGATTTAACATTGTCTAAAGCAGACAAGGGTAATACCTTAGTAATCTTCAAGTCTTCTGACTACATTGAGATGGTGGAGAGGTTTTTGTCTGGTAACGTGTTTGTAAAATTAAATTCAAATCCGAACACCAAGTTTATAAAATCATTTAAAGCAGTAATACAAAATATAGACCTCAGTTGTTTCAATAAATTCACGATATCTGAATCCAATCGCGTCGTTCCAAAGCTTTACTGTTTACCTAAATTACACAAGGTGAGCATTGGCAGTATGGATGATATTACACCTTCTAGTTTGCCCGTAAGGCCAGTAGTCTCATACGTGGGTTCTGCTACTTATTTGTTGTCAAAGTGGTTGAACAAGAAGTTAAAGGAAGTCTCTGGTTTTGCCAATGTGCTCAGCATTAATAATTCACAGTCTTTGATTAGCCAACTGAATGCTGTCCCTATAACTGAGAATACTATCATCTTCTCCTTTGATGTCGTTAGTCTTTTTACATCAATCCCAGTTGGGGACTGTATTCGGTTGACTAGAAAGTTGTTGCGGGCTTCCAGCTTGTGTGACCGTGATATAGAGGATTACATTGACCTCTTATCCATCGCGTTGAAACAAAACTTCTTCATCTTTAATGAATGCTTTTATGAACAACAAGAAGGTCTAGCTATGGGTTCATCCCTAAGCCCCCTGATGGCCGAAGTATTCATGAAGGATGTGGAGGATAAAATTTTCAATTCAACAGAGGATTGTGTCAGAAAGGTGGGATTTTGGCGTAGATATGTCGATGATATTTTAGTGGTAATAGATGGGAATCTTGATGATGTCAACCAGTTACTTACTTTGATAAATAACATACATCCTTCCATTAAGTTCACTGTTGAAGTTGAATCAGACAACAAAATCCCATTTCTTGACATACTCATTAAAAAACATAATCATAAGCTTGAATTCGCAATACACCGTAAGTCTAGCTTTTCTGACACCGTTGTTGGTTATTTTTCCAACCATCCAATGTCACACAAGCTGGCGGCCTTCAATAGTCTTTCCTATAGACTCTTTACTATACCGATGCGATATGATGACTTTACAAGAGAAGTTAATTTGATTAGACTTATTGGGAAAAATAATTCCTTTCCGGATGAAATAGTGAAGAATGTGATCTCCAAAGTGAAACTTAATTTACTATATAAGAATGCTTATTCACAATCCAATTCTCCTCCATTAGACCAGAAATTTGGAGCTGTTTCTTTCTACAACCATGATTGTTATCAATTTTCTCAGCTTCTTAAAAAACACAACTTCACTGTTTCATTTAGGACTCATAACTCTCTTGATACTATTAAAAACAATAAACATAAAGATCATCCTCTGACAAAAAGCGGTATTTACAAACTTAATTGCGGGACTTGTTGCGCTGAGTACCACATTCCAAATTTTACAATAGCTTAATCAATTTATCTAAAACTTCATAATTAATTATTTACATTTTCTTCCGTTTTACGCTTTTCCACCCTGTATCACATCGATCTCCGCATCAGTGGTCGATAGTGGAGTTCGTGCTCCTATGTGGCGTTCGTCGATAATCGGGTTTGACAGCCCCGATTGGAGCCGATTATCCTCATGGCCAGTACCCTCCACAATTCAAGCCTAATTGTTTCTTAACCTACCAACCTACCTCGTGGCCCGGCAGTAATTAGCTAATCAGTGATAGCAGTTTAATTTATCGTAAGACAATGGTAGCTTATTCGAATAGAATTCGATTAAAAAGGATGAATATATAGTTAAATTAAATACCTGATAATTTTAATTTTTGACTAATGCCTTGAATTTGGTGAGTTTGGTTTCTCTTAATATTGTTCATAATTTATAACTAGTTTATTGTTTCTAGGACCTCTTCGACTTTCTTATATTTTTTATTTTACCTGCGTGGTACAGGTCGGCCAACGTTCTTGTAATTTTTGGTTTGCCTGTATTGTACAAGTCGTCTAACGTATTATAATTATTATTATTGGTTTGCCTGTATGGTACAGGTCGTCTCACGACTCATTATTTTTGGTTCACCTACATGGTCTAGGTCGTCTTGAGATTTGAAATTTTCTACGTTTTAGTTCATTTTTGGTTTACCTGCATGGTACAGGTCGTCCTAATTATATGTTTGTACGACAATGTGCCTATTCCAAGTAAGTCGAAGTACCTAGATTAATTAAAATCTTCTAATATAACATGTTGTAGCTTGATCATAATTTTTTTTGAACATTGATGTAACCAGTCCGTGATTAATTTCTCCATTTGGTTTCTTCAAACTAGTTTGTAAGTTTTTTATGTAATATATTTTTTGCGTTTAGAGCATGACATTCATTTGTTGTGTTTATCTTGTATTTTTGCTCATTGTATTGAGTTTCAGCTGTTGCCTGATGATGCCGTAAGCTTCGGCGAAACATGTAGCATTAATAAATCATAATCAAGTTGGATATACGGAATTTCCTTTCTACACTACTGTTAAACAATTATCCAAATCCCTTGCAAGTTTTTCTTCTACTTCCTACATTAATATGGTTGAAACGTTTTTGTCTAGCAACATTTTTGTCAAACTTAAATCAAATCCGAACATGAAGTTTTTGAAAAATTTTAAAGCAGTTATTCAAAATATTGACCTAAATAACTTTAATAAATTCTGTGTGACATCATCTAACCCAGTGGTTCCAAAACTCTACTGTCTTCCTAAGTTACACAAGCTGGACATCGACAATATGGATAATATCACACCGTCAAGTCTTCCGGTGAGACCTGTAGTCTCATACGTGGATTCAGCCACGTACTTACTGTCAAAGTGGCTCAATAAGATGTTGAGACAAGTCTCGGGTTTTTCCAACGAAAGGAGTATTAACAACTCACAGTCCCTTATTAGTCAACTAATTACTGTACCAATAAGTGAGAATACTATCATCTTATCATTTGACGTGGTTAACCTCTTTACTTCTATTCCTGTAAATGACTGCATTGTTTTGACCAAAAGGCTGTTGTTGTCTGCCGGCTTGTGTGATAGGGATATTGATGATTTCATTGATCGTTTGACCATTTCATTAAAACAAAATTTCTTCATATTCAATGATTGTTACTATGAACAACAAGAAGGTCTAGCCATGGGTTCACCCCTTAGCCCCTTAATGGCAGAAATATTTATGAAAGACATCGAAGATAAGATCTTTAACTCAACTGTCGATTGTGTTCGGAAGGTTGTATTTTGGCGTAGATATGTAGATGACATCTTGGTTTTAGTTAATGGTAATCTGGATGATGTAAATCACCTATTAAATTTAATTAACAGTATACATCCAGCTATCAAATTTACGGTTGAAACGGAATCCAACAACAAAATTCCATTTCTAGATATACTTATTAGCAAACATGAACGTAAATTAGCCTTTTCCATCTACCGGAAGTCCAGCTTTTCGGACACAGTCGTCAGTTATTACTCAAACCATCCAATGTCGCACAGGCTGGCAGCCTTCAATAGCCTTTCTTATAGATTGTTCACAATACCCATGGTATACAATGACTTTGTAAAAGAGGTTAACCTAATCAGACTTATTGGTAGAAACAACTCCTTTCCTGATGATTTAGTGAAGAATGTAATCTCCAAAATGAAACTAAATTTATTATACAAAAATGCTTATTCACAGTCTAGTCCTCTACCAATAGACCATAAATTTGGAGCGATTACTTACTACAATCATGATTGTTATCAATTTTTTCAACTTCTAAAGAAACACAACTTCACTATTTCATTGAGAACCAATAACTCACTGAGTACAATAAAAAACAATAAAAGTAAAGACCACCCATCAACTAAAAGTGGTATCTATAAACTCAGATGTGCTTCCTGTTGTGCAGAATATGTTGGTCAAACCCGAAGACAGTTTAATAGTAGAATTAAGGAACATGAAGCGGCCATAAGATTAGAATATCATGATAAATCGAACTTTGCTGACCATGTTTTAACTGAAGGTCATACATTTGATCCTGACACGAATGTCGATGTATTACATTTTGTTTCAGATTTTCACAACCTTAATTACTTTGAAAATTTAGAGATTTGTAGAAGCACAAATAACCCTAAAACCAACAATGTCAATATTCAATTAGATCAGACACATTCAAAATTTTACAATAGTTTAATTAAAATAGCTAAGTTTTTTAAATGACACATAAAATTTCAATATTTAATTTCAAACAAATATTTTTTACACAGTTACACCCGGTATTACATCGAAGTTCGTGTCAGTGGTTATGTCCGCTTCATTTCCTTACGGTTTGCTCGGAACCGTTCGGAGTTGACACCTCCGAACGGAGTCGAGTAGCTTCGGGGCGATTGGAGGAAGCCTCCATGACTACTTTTCTGTCAGGATTTAACCTACAATCATCCAACGAGGTTTCTAAAATTAAATTTCAAAAAAACCTTTTAAATTAATTTAAAATGAGATTGTACTCTAATAGAGTTAAATTAAAAATACTCACATCCATTGAACCCGTATTTTTTGTGTTGACAACGGCTATGTATTTGGTGAGTTTGATCCTCCTTAAAGTCATTATAATTTTATAATTTCATATACTTATTGTTTTTAGGCTTGCGGCATTGTATTGTGATGTGACAAATATTTTTAACGTTTTAATTTTTATTTTACCTGAATGGTACAGGTCGTCTAAAGTTTTTTACCTGTACACATGGTGCGACTAAGTTATTATATCTTTGGTTTACCTGTATGGTACAGGTCGTCAAGATTTGTTCAAGTATTTTATTTGTCACTTTTAAATAACACCTTTTTCCATGTAAGTCGAAACATAGTTTTATGAATTACTTAATTTTCACCTGTTCAATATATTTTTTAGCTTGATTATTTTATCTCTTGTAAATTGAAGAATCCCCATGCAAGTTATTGGGATTTACTAAGTTTCTTCAATACATATTGTAAGTTAATAATGTTTGTTTATAACGTAGGATATTTGCTCATTGTACTAATTTTAGTAGTTGCCTGATGATGCTGGGAGTTTCCAGCGAAACATGTAGCACATAATTTTGTTTTTTAAATAAATTGATCAAGTTGGATATAAGGAATTTTTTGAACCCAGTACTTATACACGATATTTAGCACTAGCTATTCGTAAAAGCATTTTGATAAAATTAACCTCCAATATTGGATTTGACTATGACGTATTGCACCTTCCAGGAAATGTTTTAAGGTCTTCTCTACGAGAAAAAAACAGAATCATTTTGAAATCTCTTTTCGTTTATGAGTTATGACTGAAAACACTCCGTTCTTAGAAAATAATTAATATCTCTAAAAGTATTATTTCTACTAGAACGTACGATTGCCCAAACGTCATAATTTTTTCTACATAATTGCCTTAAAAATAATTTTTGGTCATATATTGCGCCTTCCTAGTTTGTATTGGGTATAAATATTTTAGCAAAACTTTGTGATTTTTTTCTTACAAATTTAATTCACCAGATTTACTTATTTTTTTAGAAAAAATGCCTTCCTTTTAAAATTACGTAGAGACAAAATTCAAAACCGATAGCTGAGAAAATTTTCAGGACCTTGTCTTTCGAATTAAGTCAATGTCCGACCGGCAAATGAATGATGATTTTGGTAATTTAAAACTTCACAAACAATTTCGGTAATGTGGGTATCTTCTAATATGGTGGAATTGAAAAAAAAATATTATAAAAATAGTTAACTTTTGTAAAACGATCATAATAATGTTCTCCTTTTTTGGAAGTTTGGTAGTACTCTGATTAATTTTTAATACGGTTCGCGAAAAATTTTATTTTTGTCATAAGTACTAATTTCAGGGTTCGCACCCGTTTTTTAATAAAAAAATAGGGTAAAAAGGGCACTAATTTTTAAATTTTAGGGTACTAAATAGGGTACGATATTTTACATATTGCATTGTCTTATAATTTCTCCTTCGATTTATTTTTTCCATTATAAATAATTTATATAGGTGTTTTATTTCAAAAAATAAAATAAATGGGTAAATTAAAATTTATTTTGAAATAAAAAAAAATATATAAAAATACTTCCATTTCGTTTGTAAAAAAAAGTAACAAAAATAAATTATATCATTAGAAACTAAATTAATAAAAACAATTATTAAATAAATAAAAAAAATTTACTGTAATTTTATTTTCTTTGGACAAATTTTACTAATCATTTCTTCCTTGCGCTTATCTGATTTTCTTTTAAGTTCGTCCACTTGAACTCTAGCTTGTTTTTCTTTTTCTCTTAGTCTTTTTAGTCCTTGAAACATTTCAGATAGTACAACTGTGTTTACTTGGTCTTGGTCTTTTTTATTGCTTCTGCTTGCTTTTTTCATAGCTTCATCAACTTCTTGTTGCATATATTCGGCAGCTTTAATTGACGATTCATATTTTTCTTCTGCTGCATCAATTTCGTTTTTTAATTCATTTAATAATGATTTTTCAACTTGTAAATCCTGTTGTAACTTTTTTGATGCAGCTTTTTTTTCCATTTCTTCTTTCTCTTTTGTTTCAAGTTCCAGTTTTCTTTTTTTTTCTTCTTCTAAGTAGTCTGTGTAAGAGCGGTGAGCCTTTTGTGCAAGAGTCAAAATATCTTTATCTATAGGAACCAAATAGGGTTTATTATTATAATACTTTACTCCGTCAATTATATTTAATTTTGCATTTAAAGTTCTTATCGAAGTATTTGTTTTGTCTTCTGAGATAACTAAAGCTGATTTAGAAAATCCTCTTTCAACATCGGCAGATCCATGAAATAAGCTTAAAGCTGCTTTAACTACAATTGATAAGTTTAAATATTTGAGTTCCCCTGTACTGGTTTTTAAATCAAAGATTTTTGCCCAAAAGATATCCACTCTATCACATGGTTTATATTTTATATCTTCGGTTTTTAAAATTATCCATTCTTGTTTAATATAATCTAAATTATTATCAAATGGCAAAATATCACAGACCTTTAAAATATATCGTAAAGATTTATCACATTTAATGTATAATGGATTTAAAATTCAAAATATTTAAAATTGTTGTTATTCAAAATTTTATTAAAAATATGTTTCACACAACTCTTGTAAAAATTAAGGGCTTCTTGTTTTATATACAACTTATCAATTTCCCTTAAGGAATTGAATAACAATTCAGCTTTACTACCACAATGTACTTTTTGTGTATTCACCATAAAAGTCGCAATAAAGTTGTCAATTTTACAAGTATTAAACAAATTTTGAAGATCTTTCTCTACTAACTTGCAAAAATTTGATAAAATCATATTACACAAATTTTTTAACTGTTCATGTAATAAGTGAATGAGTGGTTCTTCCTTTTGTAGAATAAGAGTGAATTCCTTTGTAAATATAGAGGCTAAAACATACGGATTTAGTTAAAAAATAATTTAATTTGTTTTTACACTTACCAACATAACTAATTAACGCCAATAAGGGTTTTGTAGTTGATTTTTTTAAAAGACTTGTCAGCTCTTTATATGAATTCTTTTGGCAAACTAATGGTCCCTTTTTTGGTAAATGCTCAAAAAAATATTTTTCCAGAGCAGAATATTGTTCTAGAATTCGTTCTGCAGCTGGACCAATGGTTAACCATCTGGTGTTTACATGTTTAATAAATTTGTGAGTCGGAAGTTTTAGTTCCATTTGTATCACTTTAAATTCTGCACATCGTAGATCACTCTTTTTAAAATAATAATAAATTTTTATAATTAAATCATCTAAATTGTCATTTAAAGCATCAATCCCCTTTAAAAATGCATTGTGTACCGTATGAATAGTGCACGAACCCAGGTCAATTGTTTTCTTCAAATTTAATGAAAGAAGGTTTTCATTAAATAATCTTGTAACTTTCTTATTTACGTTCGGGCCATCGGAGGCAAGGTAAAAACGTTTTTTAATGGTAATGAATTGTTCGTTAAACTTGATAAAATATGTTTAAATATTGTTTGAGCATCTCCTTTGTCTATAAATTGAGTTTCCAAATGTCTTGTTACAATTTTTTGTTCCAAATTTGACCAAAATCTAACATTAATTTGCAACTCTTTTTTGTTTTCCGCGTTGCTTGTTTCATCATATTGTAATGAAAATTTTGAACTATTAATGTCATCTAGTATTTTTTTATGAAAATATGGACCCAGTGCTTCAGTTATCATATATCTTGCCTTTGTGGCTGATAGAGAAAAGGCATCTGGCATACCTTCCCCGAACATACACTTAAAGAGTTCTTTTTTATTGTTGCATGAATTTGTGGAGTAATTACACACACCAGTTTCTAAACACCACAATATTTCAGCTTTTGATGCTGCTTCTCTACTTGATATTAACTGTAGTGTATTGGTACCATTTTCATATGTATTAGTATTCCTTTTTGGACAAACAAGGAGTTGACTAGAAGATATCTTAAATAAATTGCCCCTATGTTTGTTACGTTTTGAGTGTTGAATTATGGTTTGAAAACCTTTTATAGTTGATATTATTGTGTTACAAATATTACAGTATAAGGAATCTTGATCTCTCATGCATCCCCACTCAGAAATCAAATTGCCATTCACATCTTCATTTTTCAACCATTTTTGTTGAAACTTAACTTTTCCCTTAGAATTCATCCTGAAAGTATTATTTATATTTTATTTAATGTTCATTTCTTATTCAATATTTAGTTCATAACAAAAAATATTAATTATTTAAAACTTTGATTTTTCTTTGAAACTGGCTATCAAAAATATGTATATTAAGTGGAAATACATTTATAGCAATCTGCAAAAAAAGGGTGGAAGATTTTATTGCTAATTAAATTTGTTACGGTAAAAAAAATTTGTACCTTAAAAATTTTTCGAGTAATTTATCTTCAAACAGTTAACTTAAAATTTAAGTTGGAAATCATTACGATAACTTGGTTGCTATTCTCATTCTAACAATCATAAGGGTAGCCAAATTCGTTACTTTAAAAGATATTAGCTATATGTTATGTTTTGAACACCATTTTTTTTAAGCCAAAATAAAAAAAAACAAATGTCGATATTATTATTATATCAAACTTGTAACCAGTTTTGTTTTTTAAAAGACGTTAAAACCATTATATTTTATATTATGTATCTTAAATTAAAGTACTTTAAAAGTAACAAATTTGACATTCAATTCAAATTTCTGTTAAAGACCTATTTTATGAAATATAAATAAAATAAAATTATATAAAATTTTACTCAAAGCAAGAATAAACTTCAAAATACATACAATAAATTAAATCTTTTCAAACAACTCACTGTTAGCTAAATTTAAATTTGCCCCCTAATTTAACCTCAAAATCACATGGCATGTCACATGGCATAATAAACGTTTAAAGTTTTTAAAAAATATGTGTAAACTACTCAACTTACCTTACGTTTTCTAATCATAAACATTAATTTAATTAATACCATATCAAATAATGAAATATCATTCAGATTGAGATCTATAATTGCAGCACCCACCAAAGAAAACATACCTACACGCACAATGAATACTATGGTCACGGTCTACTGCGCCGGCGATTGTAGAAGCGCACAATGCAAGTGAGCGATAATGATGCACGATGTGTATGTATACCCGTTTCAGTCAGTTACATACTGTTTTCTCTTTCTAATCTAAATCCATCCATCGTTCTATTAATATATTTTTTCTTTTTTTATTACGTTGTAAATAAAATGGAAATACCTAAATTTTCACAATGAAGAAATCGAGAAAAATAAAATAGGGGATTGTCTTTGAAAATAGGGGTGTTTCAGGGGAGTAAATTAAAATAGGGCACTTTAGGGGAAATAGGGCACGATTTGCGAACCCTGTAATTTAGTTTAACCACTTTGGAAGGGTTTAGATACAAAAAAGTAAGGAATTCTGAAATGTTTTTGTGAAGTTTTAAATTTCCAACATCATTATCGTTTATTTGCGGGGCTCGCCTTGAAATCATCTTAAAATATTTTAAGATCAGGACTTTGAAATTTGTCTCGGCGATCGGTTTTTGAAATCAGATACTTTTAGAGATATTAATAATTTTGTAAAAACGGAGGATTTTTCAGTCATATCTCAAAAACGATAGGAGACATCAAAATGAGTTTTTGTCGTAAATCGAGTTGCAATATTAGTGGTTAATTTTAACCAAACGGTTTAAAATATGACACATTTTTAAAGACGATTTTAAAGTATCTTTTTTATCCAGGTGCCGTGGATCTTCCCGTAGCCCTGGAGACTTGAACCTTTAACATGTATGAATGTGCCAAATTTCGTTGGTTCCCTTTAAACCCCAACGGCGTTACAATTTTTTTAAATTGACGCCGGCGACTCAACAATCGGTAAAACAGTACAACAAATTGAACGTTTTGGGAATTTTTTTTAAAGGTGTTAGCGTACCCCTAAATAAATAAAATTAGGAAGGGTGTTAAAATGAACATTCTCCTTTACAAAGCAATTTTTTATTTGAAAATCGGACGAAAAACACAGATCTTTGATGTGAAAATTAGGAGTACGTATCTTAGCTTTTTACCCAGTTTAAATACATTGCTGCGTCAAGCAAATGAGACAGTGAGATTCTCATGCGCTGGAGCCGGCGCGCGGCGCTTATTCATCTTATCAACGAGTCGCGTAAACACCAATCGTATTTGCATTTTTTAAATTTACATTTGATACAATTGAAGTGTGAGCGCAATGCCTCGTGATTGGTGGATTGGGTTTTTTAAGCAACTTGGTAGGACAATAAATTATAATTTTTACGAAAGAGGCGTATGCGCAAAATTGAAACGCCGTGAATCGTCTCATAAATCGAGACGCACGCTGTATTTAACTTTAGGTTAGGTCGAAATTAATAAATGCGATAAATTACTGCTTTTAGTTGCTGCGTAAAGAAAAAAATTATGATGCACTGGAAAAAACTTTATAATATAATCAAAGTAGAACATAAATAATAAAATTATAATAAGCTGATTATTGGTTACATAATCTCGTTTTGTCTGTTTAGTTTTTATGGTTGGTCATACTGAGAAGAAAACGTTTAAAAACAAAATACGAACGATATATTGTTACTTTCTTGTCTCTGGTTAACCACTATTTTGGTAACTAGAGCAGTAGCTGACAAAGGGTGCAGTCCGAGTGGTGTATATGCAGACATATGCAGTGACGACATGATCCGTGTGGAACATATAGCGTATAAATTCGGATTCTGGTAAATCCTGCTGGCGCATATCTCGTGCATATCGTGCCTTACCTCCAGCGGACGAGCTTTATATGCGGGTATGCGCACATCTATTTTTTGACGGCTAACCTCCCTTACGACGCTAACTTGACGACAAAGATATAACTCCTATTATTTATTTCATAACATGAGTATAAAAATCTTCCAATTACCTATACTGGTAGATGACAAAGTGGTATATTTAGAAGTGGCAGAAGAGTGTGTTGAACGTGCAAAGGAAGGTAATAAATTTTGCATAAAAAATAAAAAGCATCGTTTTCATCGTTTTATATACTTTTAAACTAAAATTATCATTGTCATTTTCTTTTTCTTTTTTACATTAGATCCCAAAAATCTACAGCAATTATATAATAATTGTCAAGAAAACCAGGAAAATTTGGAAAAACACAAATCCTACTGAATGTAAATCAGTAAATTCAAAAGGTATACATGTACACATATTTATTAATTTATGTTGCTAAATATTATTCTTTTTAAAGAAGAATGGTCTCATGACAAAATATTATTGCTCATTGAAACCTTCAGGGCAAAAGGGTACGAATATGATAAGTCATAAAAAAAATGAAGTTTGGCAAATGATTGCCAATGATATAAATAGTAAAAGTTCCCATGGCACTACAACAAGTCCTCAATGTTCGGTATAATTTACAGGATTAAAAATAGTGTTTAGGAAAATTAAAACACAATAATCGAACTCCTTTATAATCTTGAACGAATTTTATTTAATAAAAACTACCAACGTTTATTAAAAATAGTATACAAAAAATAAAAGATGACAATTTAAAAAGTGGAAACTCTAGAAAAATGTGGAAGTATTTCGATGTAAGTTATACATATAACAAGAGAAAACTACTTTTATAATTTTGAACACCTTTGTAGATTTTAGACCACTTATTTGCCAAAAAACATGGGTGACTCCTGTTGCTATTGCCACTGAATGTGGTCCAGTGCCAAGCACTTCAAAACAAAGTAAATTTGAAAATAGCCAATTGTGATATTTATTTTCTTTTATAACTTTTAGATACAATAAAAAGGAATGATAAAATATTGGAGGAATATTTACAAACCATTGAAGTATATTGGTTGGAAAATTTAAAACTAAAAGAAAAAAAGGAGGCTGAAAAAAGAAAGAGACATGAAGAAAGAATGCAAATGCATAAAGACATGGTGGAATTCTTTAAAAAACAGAAAAATTAAATGTTTGTGTTTTTCACCGATTTATTATTTTTGAAGGACTGTAGTTCTTTTATTGTTTTAAAAATTGTATTTCCTTTTTTTAATTATTTTAAGAATTTAGTTCCTTTATTTTGTTTTAAGAATTCAGTTCCTTTATTTTGTTGTGATAGTAAATAAGATCTTTCTAATATTTTTTAAAGTTTATGTGATAAAATATTTAAAGATATCTTTAAGAATGTTTTTTTATTAATAAATAAAACAACTTATTTCCAATAATAGTTTATATTTATCTTATTAATTAAAAATAAGTTCCAAATTTTCTGCAATGACATTCCTTTTTAAAATACCTTCTCTTCTTAACTCATTGTTGTCATTTATTTCTTGATTCTTCTCATAGTCACTAACAATTACTTCCATTTCAATGAAATCATCCATGTCCATACAGATATTATGTAAAATATAACATAGGTACTAGTATGAACTGCGGGATTTTTGAGGTATCGGTCATCTCTAAAAAATTAAGAATTCTTATAAATCTAGACTTTAGAATACAAAGGTTTTTTCGATAACCATCCAGGTAGAGGAATGACAAAAATTAAAATTTCTCTTCACTAGTTGCAATAATGAGTAAATATAATTGTGCAGTTTTCCGATTTTCCAATCCAGGAAAACATTTACAACAATTTTCCAAATGGTTGCCTTTTTTTATTATCCTAGTTTGGCTTCCTTGGACCCGACTAGTTTATTTAATAATTATAGAGTATGTCATTATCATTTTGCGGTAAAGGACTTAATATCAAATGACCTGAAAATTTTCCTGTTATGGTACCTATTAAGAAGGCAACAGATTTAACTCCTTGTGTTTCGATGGAAATCGTTACGAATTTAGATGTGTCTCCAAGAAAACATCACAAAAAACAAACTATGGATACTGCAAGTTGTGTCAGCAATGAGACATGTATATCACTTGAGCCAGAGCATTATTTAATATCAGGTAATGCCTCCTTATTCTTAGATTGCGATTTTTAATCTTTAATTTACTAGTAGTGAGGACATTACTTGTGTCTGTTCCTTTATGTGTTGAGCAAAAAATAAATAGGGAAATAAAGTAATATTTGTTCTCGTTTTTTATTAGTTCCTCATCCTCATTCCGAGCTCCTTCCCGATCTTTGTACTAAATCCTTTTTAACAAATCTTGGAGTATCTCGAATTAATAAACCATAGGCCAGAAAACTTTACAAATCTGCTCGATCACTAAAACAAATGCTGCATGTCTCTAGGAAAAAGGTAATTTTGTTTAGAAGAAGATTACTTTCAAAATCGTTTAGATTCAGGCATTTTAAGCGACACTACAATCAAATTTTGTTTATCGCAACTTAAGAGGAGGAATATCATATCAAACCAAATAGGTTTTCCGACGATGAGAAAATCTTGGAGTTTTTGCACTTCCAACTCGCCAAACGATACTGTCAGTCTGGAACTCTTTGCCAACAACGACCGGAATAATTAAATTTTATCATTCGATGAAATGCTAATTATGCCAAATATTTCGTTTAACCGTTATTCGGATGAATTTATTGGTTTGGAATATGTTGGTGATCGAAATTAGATGAAGTTTGCGGATCATGTGTTGGTTTTTAAATTAAGCAGCGTATTTAAAAAATTGCAGCAATCATTGAGGTAAGCTTTTTCTCGTTCGGCAACTAAAGCCGTGGATTTAGTAAAGCTTTTAAAATTATTCGTAACTAATATTCAAAACTGTGGGCAAGATGTTGCCACAGTTTGTGATCAGGCGGCAACAAATCAGTCGGCAATCAATTATCTTTTGAAGGAGTCCCAACAATTTTATATTAAAAATGGATTAGAGGTTCAACGAAAAATTGTTAGAAATAATGCTGATATTCTTCCTTTGTACGATACAAAACATCTAATATAGAGCATTAGAAAGAATCATATAAAAAGAAATTTAATGTGGCACAAAAGTGATGGTTGTATAACAGGTAAATGGCAAGATATTGTGGATGCGTACATCATTGATCGTTGGAGTGGAGATTTACGAGCCTTACCAAGAACATGTGATACCACAAAAAAATCATAAAATGAAAGTGTCCTACTTTACCCACGTACTAATTCACTCACCCAGTAAACACAGATGAAACAATTATATACCATATACATAATATTTAAATAATACATTACATAATAATACATTAAATAATACATTTGGTCACAGCTATTAAGGACTTAGAATTATGTATAACTAGCACACAAATAAATGACGAATCAAGAAATCAACTTAGAGCATCAACAACTAACATTTTAACCAACTTAAAAAACAAAATAGGTAATAACGACTTGAGTCTAAATAACTCAAATAAAAATTTAATTAAAAATAAAATGATTCTAAATGATTTCATAATCGCGAAAGAGTTCCTTAAAGAAAATGATAATCTACACATATCAAAATCAGATAAAGGAAACTCAATAGTTGTAATGTATGACAAAGATTATAGGACAGAAATGACAAAAATGTTAGATGATAAAAATACTTACGTAATAATTAATAAGGACCCTACCTTGAAATTTCAAAATAAGGCAAATAAAATTGTAAAATCACTACTTGAATCAGGTTATATCAGTGAGGTGGAATATAAAAAAATGATCAGACATAACTCAGTTCCTCCTAAAATGTACGGATTGAGAAAAACACACAAAGTTAACAAAATAGCGTTTAGACCGGTGGTTTGCTGTGTTGATTCTCCCGCATACAACATAACAAAGTTTTTACATGAAATTTTATCGAAGATAACAACTACTTTTAACCACACAATTAAAAACTCATATGAATTTGTAAACGTACTTAAAGATTTCATAGTACCTAATGATCATGTCATAATATCGCTAGATGTAGTATCTCTTTTCACCAATATTCCGAAGGAATTAATTTTAAATACTATAACAAGGAATTGGAGGTTTATATCCACATATACAGAAATTGATAAAACCACTTTCATAGATATAATAAATTTTTACTTGGACACCAGTTATTTTAAATTTAATGACAAATATTACAAACAACTAGACGGAAGCCCGATGGGCAACCCCGCGAGCCCTGTACTAGCAACATTTATAATGAACTCGCTTATAGAAGAAACTTTAGCTAAATTACCATTCAATATACCACTTATTAAATACTACGTGGATGATACCATATTAATAGTACCAAAAGAAAAAACTGAGGTAATTTTAGAAGCTTTCAATAAATTTAATAACAAACTCCAATTCACAATAGAACATGAAGTGGAGAATAAAATTTCATTCCTTGACTTATTATTAATTAGAGATGATAACAAAATAAAAACAAATTGGTATAAAAAACCAACATCTTCTAATATATTATTAAACTACCTTTTAGCACATTCAATTTCTAATAAAATGGCCAAGATTAAAGGGCTAGTACACAGGGTCGTTAGTTTAAGCGATAAGGAATTTCATGTTGAAAATAAAAACAGAATAATTAAGTTATTAAAGGAGAATAACTATCCGAAAGCGTTTTATAATAGAATACTGAACAATTATTTCAACCCCCAAAAAAGAGTACTCCGAAACAACACAAGGGTTAATAACAATAATAACAATGACACTGTAATAGTAGAAAAGGACAGATATTTTAAATGTCCATATGAAGAGTCAATTAGTGGTAAACTGATAAAACTGTATAAAAAGTTAGTGTTTTATAATGTAAACTCCATCAGAGAAATTTTTAGCAAAATTAAAGATAATGATGATAATAACATGAAATCAAATTTAGTGTATAGAATACCGTGTAAGGACTGTTCGAAAGTGTATGTGGGTGAAACAAAGCAGTACTTAGGTAAGAGAATAAAACAGCATCAAAATGACTGTAAAAGAAGTCATGATAACGACAACATGTTAACAGGTCTAGCTTCACACCATTTAAATTCAAACCACCAAATTAATTTTGAACAAACAGTAATATTAGACAGAGAAAGTAATTATAGAAAACGGTTAATATCGGAGATGATTTATATACAAAGAAATCCAGACAACATGAATTTTAAAACGGGTGCACTTAACTTAAGCAAGATGTACAATAACCTGATTAAAGTATGATTAGAACACTAAATAAAATGTAAACATTTCGAGAATTAGAATAAAATAAAAAAATTAAGAATAATATTAATAACCAAATATAGTGTAAGTAAGGTTGCAGCTCATTAACAATGTGTAAAGTAATGTTATTGTAATAAATGTATAAAGAGGATCAAATAAATAATAAATGTAATTAAAAAACGTAGATGTGATATGTAAAGTTACAAAAAATAAAGATTATAGGATTTTAAGTTTTGAAATTTAAAGGTTGAATTGTAAAATTATAAAATGGATCATAAAAATGGCAACACGGTTCGAGTGGTAGGTACGTGAATCAAAAAAAAACGTCAAATAAATGTCAAATGAAATTAACGTCGTTTAAGAAAGTTAAAATAAAACAGCGAAAAAGTAATCCAAAAACATCGTGATAATCAGTGAATAATACTGACGTTAGAAATTATAATATCGTTCTATAAGGTGTGTCACATGAGTAATGATCTATTTTATGATGATAAAAAATTTATTATTGACATAAATTCAATTTATGAAAATACACGTTCAAAGGTAACCTCATTTTTCTTTTCTTTTTAATAATAAAAAACAAAATGTATACAATTTTATGCTAGATTATAGAGAATTTTAACCATTTTAACCATTTCATGTTTATTAAAAGTTGTTTGTAAGAAACTAACATAAAAATTATTTCAGCTTGAGAAAGAGTGGAATGCACTCGAAACGTTGCTAAAGAATAAATGTATTGATTAGTGAATTGAGTTACTTATTTTGGGTCCTGTGTGCCAATATCCTGGTCAATTTGTCGAAGAAGTCCCAAATATATTGAGAATTGAGAAAGAGAATAAAAGTCAGATAGACTAGAGAATAAAATAAAGTCCAGAGAGTCCTTTTATAACCTAGTGGGTCAGAATATTATAGAGCAAGTAGTAAGTACTAATAATTTTATTATACGTTAGATCTATTTTAGTGTCTAGAAATAAAGATTAAAACCAATCTCAAACCTCTATTTACTACCTAGTCACCTACCCCCGTGACATATGGTGGAGGCGCCGTTCTTCTAACTTTTTTTAATGCTAAAAATTTTTCCCGGTACGGTAGTAAATAGAGGTTGCAGACAAAATATCAGCCGTTATGAAGTTCCTTCGGCCCACAAAAACGGTAGACGTACAAAGTTTCATCGGACTCTGCAACTACTACCGTAAATTCACCCGCAACTTTGCCAGTATCGCCAAACCATTATACGAGACGACGAAGTCCACAGGATTTTTCTGGTCAGACGCCCAAGAGGAAGCATTCCGAGAACTAAAAGAAAAGTTGGTACAGGCCCCAGTTCTAACACACTACGACCCAAACTTACAATGCGAATTGAGAGTTGACGCATGTGCATATGGCCTAGGAGGGATCTTACTCCAAGAATCCGAAGGAGAAAAGCACCCAATCGCCTATATAAGCAGGACGCTCACGAAGGCAGAGAAAAACTATACGATCTCGGAACTGGAGGCGTTAGCAGCAGTGTGGAGCCTTGGATACCTACGGCACATGGTGTATGGAAAACCCGTCAAAATAATAACAGATCACCACGCCCTCTGTTGGTTAAAATCGTGCAAAGACCCTACAGGACGGTTGGCTAGGTGGGCCATTAAACTCTCAGAATATGACTACACCATAGCGCACAAAAACGGACGACTGCATCAAGATGCTGATTGCCTCATTGAGGAGATGATCCAGAACATATCCGACACCTATAATACCCCTATTGCGGCAAGAAAACACTTAAAAAATTTTATCCTTAAGGACAACGTTCTTCATAAGAGAAACCACTCAATAACAGGCCTAAACGAACTACTAGTAATCCCGAAGCACCTAAGGAAAGATATCTTATTTGCCAACCACGACGATGCGTTAAGCGGTCACCTAGGCTTCACAAAAACGTACCAGAGGATCAAAAACAGGTTCTACTGGGAACTGGGACGGTTTGCTAAAGGATGTCGAAAAATATGTGAAAGGTTGCCCAGATTGCCAAGCACGGAAGGGGCAAACTAATATGAAACTGTCAGGCATGCTACAGCCTATACAAGTGGGACTACCATTCGACATGATCGGAATAGACCTCCTAGGTCCATTCCGAAGAAGTAAAAACGGGAAGACGATGATCATAGTAGCAACGGACTACGCCACACGATACGCAGAAACCGCAGCACTTCGGGATGGCAAAGCGGATTCAGTTGCCAAGTTTTTGATCAACAATATAATCAATCGACACGGATGCCCTCGATACTTACTCTCTGATAGAGGCCAAGTCTTTCGATCGGAATTAGTCACCGAATTATCAAAACTAATGGGTATTCAAGAGCGGTACACTACCAGCTAGCATCCTGCATGTAACGGACTAACAGAACGTCTAAACAAAACAATCGCAGATATGTTGTGGAAATATGTTAACACCCCCCAAACAGACTGTTGCGAGTAACTAGGACCAATCACTTTCGCATATAATTCAGCATACCAGGAAACTACGAAATTCTCCCCTTTTTTCCTGATGTATGGACGCGAACCTACCTTGCCGACAGAAGCGGAACTTACCCAGAACACTCAAAATATCAGTGTCAGAATTTAGGGACAACGTATTAGCGGCGCGCATTCTCGTGATAATAAATATACAAAATAAACAATTAAAGGACAAAGATCGCTATGATGCACGCCATAGAACCCAAGTGTTTCAAATCGGGGACAAGGTCAAAGTGTTCACCCCAGTGCGGAAGATCGGAAGAAGTGAAAAACTATTACTTCGGTGGTTCGGCCTGTATGAAATTGTAGGCGCGGTAGGAGAAGTGGACTTCAAAGTCAAGCTAGGCCCGGCTAAAAACGCAAAGATAGACACTGTACACGTTAGCCGCATTGCCCCGTACCATGACCAGTGGTCACCCTAACTAACTATAAGAACTAGCTGACAACCTGCAATTAAACCAGTATCTGAAAGACGTAACATTCAGGGTAGGAATATTTATGTTAGGAAAATATGGGAACTAATTACTTAACTTTTAAGGCCTTTATACTTTTAATTTCTCTAGGCTCTAGGAAGTTTTGTCTTATATAATATAATAAACGCTGTGGCGTCTTTGGGTTTGTTATTTGATTTTAGTTAAACACCAGAGAGAGAGAGAGAGATAAATAGAAAATATAATCTGATCAACGTGTATGTAATATATAGTCCATAAAAGGTACGAAGTCTGTCCCAAGAGTAGAGCAATGAAAAAAGGAATGTCAAAGTAATAGACCACAAGGCGAGGTTCGTGAAGAAGTCAACATTAATAAGTTCTAAGGCCCTGAGGAAGCCCACGAAAACGAAAATCCTAGGTAAACTACAAGTGTATCGACGTCGATAAGGGAAACTATATATATTATGGAACGAAATCGAGTTACTAATTGTATTATGTGCTATGGAAGCACAAACAGAGAAGATTTAATGGGAAAGGAAGCTGGAACGGAGGGACCTAGCCACCACAACGTCTCTGCTTATGAATAGAAGGAAACGAAACGGGAACTAGTACTGAGAAATAGCCAAACCCACTACTGTGGTGGGACTCTGATAAATAGAAAAGTTCGATAGAAACGAAATTGAGCGTTTCTGCGCTAAGTTTGGTACTCTGATGGACGAATCTAACGAATTCTAACGAAATCCCCTTTCCGCGCTTTCCCCTGCAGAAACGCCTTGTAACGAAAATTTGAAGCTCCCGAAACGCGTTTACCACAATAAGTGGGAGAGAGATATTTTCGCATGCGTTTTAAGTGAGATAGACTGGCAATTGCTTTGACTGTGATAACCTAGAAATTACATAAAATAAAGGTAAGTTTATTTACTTTTAATTATGCTTTTACAAATTTTGACGATGTTTATCACAATGTGTATGTTCTTGATATTTCCTAATTAATAATATCTATTTGAGATAGTGGTTATTATATTATAATTATATATAATATAATTATTAATAAAGATGGAAAGAATAAGAATAACTGTATAATTGCTTTATTTTTGTTTAGTATTTCCAATTAAATAATTACTATTTTGAAATATTTTTATCTTTCAAGATGGAAAAAAAATCTAACAAAATGAGGGTGACCAGCGACCACAAAGAGATTATTTTAAGTTTTTCCGAAAAAAATCCGGAAATAATAACTAATAAATTTGCTTCCCACTTGCAAGGGAGGGAGGCAAATCAAAAATTATGGGGGGATTTAACCTCAACCCTAAATAGTTTGGGTCACGGATTGAGAACCATAGAAGCATGGAAAAAAACAATTTCAGACTGGAAATCGAAAACTAAAACAAAAAGCTGCTAAGTTGAACCAATATATTAATCAAACTGGAGGTGGACCATCAACAAATGTAAACCTGACATCAGCGGAAGAAAAGTTACTCCAAATTATGGGAAAGACATCCACGTATGGGGATGGTACTGTTGCAGAGAAAGGTTATACTTTTAATAAATACTGTGTTGGTTTGGACACATTTTTAAATTAAATTTTAATTGTAGGAATTAAAAGACGCTTGGTAGAAGAAAAAGAGAATATGCCTGAAAAACAAAACGCAACATCGGTAATGAATGAGGATATTCTATCATTTGAAGATTTTGAGGACGACTTAATTCCAATGACATCCACAAATATTCATAAGGAGGCAATGACAATTCCTTTATCGAGAACTTACATTGAACCACAACCATCAACTATACACAATCCTGATAAAAAAAGTAACACAGATACAGGAAATAGTATGCATACATTACAATTGGACGATGAAGAAATATTTACGGATCAATTGGAGGAACACTTAAATTTGTCAGTCACACAACCACCTCCTAAACGAAATCCCTCCAAAAAAGGTAAAGCAACAAGTGCTCCAGAAAAAAATGTGCAGATAATGCACGAAGAAATACTAGTCGAGTTGAGAAGTATTAATGTAAATGTTGGTCGACTGGCAACAGCATTAGAATTGATTGCCAGCAGAGCCACATCTCAATTTTAAATATTATTTAGAATATTTATCTATTTTCAGAATTTTTAATTTGTTTTTAGAATTGTTTTTTAATTTTTAGAATTGCTTTTTGTTTTTAGAATTTTTGAATTTTTGTTTTTATATTTTTTATATTATGTATATAATATTTGAAGATCTCGTTATATTTGATATTATTTTGTTGTTTTTGTACATATATACATTTAATGATCTTTTTTTTTGTTTAGAATTCTCATCATTTTTTTATTCTTAAGAGAGAATTTATATTTTTAATATATTGTATTTGTATAATAAAACAAATATTGTATTATATGTGATATCGTGTACAAAGGTAATCTTGTTTTTTATAAAAATGTGTATTTTGTTGAATAAATAAAAATCGTTATAAAATATTCATACATTTATTTACATTATTAAGAAAAAATAAATTAAACTAACATTACAAAAAATTAAATGGAAAAATAAATTATCGTCATTTGGTTGATTTTGATGTGGTACATGGTCTTGCTGATCATTGTTTATAGGTATATCGAAATCATATTCCAAATGTCCTCGAATACATAAGTTATGTAGTACGGTGCAAGCAACTGTAATATCACCTGCCTTGCTAGGTGTGTATCTTAATTTTCTTTCCCCTAATAAGCAACGAAATCTCCCTTTTAGCACTCCATTGCAACGTTCAACACAATTTCGTGCTGATGCATGTGCTCGGTTGTATCTGGATTCGGGAGAATCTTCTACTGCATTATTAATTGGCGTCATTAGCCAAGGTTGTTGAGGATAACCCGAATCGCCCAGTAGCCAAGATATTTTGTCCCCCTCTTGGTAAGCCTGTCGGAGTTCTTCTTGGATAATTGAATTCCTCCAAATGAAGGCATCGTGACACGATCCCGGATAACTGGCATTTACATTTAGAATCTCCAAATTATAATCACAAATCTAAAAAATAAATTATATATTCCCTACATACTAAATTTCTTAAACAATCATGATTTGTTATACTAGCTAATTTAAATAATATTTTGAAAATGGTAATAATACTCACAAGTTGCACATTTTTGGAGTGGTAACCCTTTCTATTGTAATAATTGTGCTCCTCAATTGCTGGTGCAATTATTGCAATATGAGTGCAATCTATTGCACCAATTACTCCAGGAAAATGACACTTTTCCATAAAAATTCTTTTTATAGCTATTTTTCTTTCTGGAGTTTGTGGAAAATTAATAAACCTGTCTGCCAAGTGTTCCACAATTAAGTTTGTCACAGTGCTTATACTCCGACTAACAGACTGCTGGCTTAACGATAATTGGAAGGACTGACCAATTACTCTTTGGTAAGTCCCGGTGGCAAAAAACGATAATGCAGAAAAAAGTTGCGTTACAGGATGAATGGCATTGTAATTTGAAGAATTGTGCATATGTGGCACTATTTCAGCAATCAGAAATCTAACCATATCTTTATTTAAACGAAATAGTTGGATAAAGTGATCCTCGGTTAATGCAAAAGGATCTGCAGTATCTCGCATAACCCGTCTCTCAAATAAAAACTGTCTCCTTTTCCACTAGATTATTAATTTCATGTCTTAAATGAGGAAACATCTAAAAGTTTTAAACAATAAATATTAAAGTTGTTCAAAATAGTAGGTGTAAAAAATATATTACTTACTTTTGACAATAATAATTATATAAATGAATAACTAATATTTGGATAATTTCAATAAATGTAATAAGAAAGAAATAAAAAGTTAGCAAAACAAAACAAAAAACACTTTTTTAGGTTAGCAGATTTATTTACCGGTTAGGGAATTTACTTTTAAAGTTAAAAGTAACTAGAATAACCACAGAACAACTTTCATTTCTGTCAAAATTATTCGAAAAACCCGAATATTTCCGAACACGATTCTATTTGAGAATTCTATTTATGAGAGTGCCAAAGTTGCGTTTCTCTCAAAACGCAACGAAACGCCTTTACGCGTTTCTAATCCTACTTTTCGTTTTATCAGAGTCCCAGCACAGGTCCACGTGCACCGAGAAAAGGATCGAGATGGAGACCGACCATGCTCACCAGGGAGGACAACAGGTCTAACGAATGGAGGCAGGCCCTATGGCCACATCTTATAGATGAAATATTATAGAATTTGAAGAAAGGAAGTTCGAAGAATAAGAAGGCGAACCAGGAACCTTAGAAAAGAATTATTTTAGTGTAAGTAAAATTTTATTTTTGTAAAGGTATTGGACTATGTGATTGTATACATAGGGATAGGTAATATTGCGTGCCCTATTATTGGTACCTTGGGTAACAATATTAACTGTCTCGCCGAACTACAGGCACATGTCTAGTATCCTATGTTGAAAAAATGAATGTAGTAGCAACTAATTATCTGACCATGACAGACACTTTTAAAACAAAACAAAAATCACTATGCTTACTCTCTCTCTAATTATTTATATTTTACATTTCATGAGCTGAGGATAGTCCGCCCAGTCGGTGAGAGGCCCGGCAAGTATCAGGAGAATACTCGAGGGAAAGCAGATTTCAATACCCGGAGATAAGCAACATGCTGTAAAGGGAGACAAACATGACCATCAACCTGGCGAAAGGGGTACAACACTAACAACACATGGCCCAGTGATCAACTCAAAAACACGGACGCCAAAAATGAACATACACACATAATTAAAGAGCCTACACCGGGACAGTCACCCACCCCGACGGTGCCTCACAACAATTCTGGAACACATCAAATACACCAACAACGATCTCCACGCAGCCGTCAACACTTGCAGTACAACTTCAGACACTAGCAAAGACAACACCCCCAGCCATCGAGTCTCCCAGGTACAAGCCGGAACAACTCACTTGACACTGGACCGGATCACCCTCATCATGACGAATGTAAAATTTATATTATGTTATGTTATATAGAGTAAGAACTAGTTAACATTTATATATCTGACCCACGTCATATGCTAGGACTAGGACTATTTCAGACACCATTAGTATTGTACTAGTTAGGATAGATTTTTATGCTAGGATGTCCCAATCGCTCGGGGCAGCGATTTTGTGAGGGGAGGGTATTGTCACAAAGCGAGCCAGAGTAGTCCAAATTTCTGAGTTATTAACAATTTCAATCACTGTTTTCCAAATTAACTTTTATTAAGTAAGTTCTAAAACCGGAGAGCGATCTTAGCGATTCCTTGTTACATGCTTTTATTTAATAAAGGAATGTAATTGGAAACACTCTGTATATCCGTGCCCGACTTTAGAAATTACCAATGCTCCAAATGTCGAAATTCATAACAACCAAAGGTTCGAAAATGAAGAAACTAGGTTGCGGGTGAAGAAATGCTGACAATACACTTTCCGGGACGATCACCAAAGAAGCGCAAAAAACGGGAACTTGAATTCGAGCAACCGTTAAGAACGGAAGTGTCCGGGATTTCAGGGTGACAAGTAGAGTGTCGAAGAAGTTCCAAATATATTGAGAATTGAGAAAGAGAATAAAAGTCAGATAGGCTAGAGAATAAAATAAAGTCCAGAGAGTCCTTTTATAACCTAGTGGGTCAGAATATTATAGAGCAAGTAGTAAGTACTAATAATTTTATTATACGTTAGATATTTTAGTGTCTAGAAATAAAGATTAAAACCAATCTCAAACCTCTATTTACTACCTAGTCACCTACCCCCGTGACAATATACAGCTTACATAAAATAGATGTAATCTTCTTTTATATATTTTTGGTACATAGAGATTATATCATAATTATGTCTTATGAAAAAATATAACAGAAGTTATGTACAGCTTATATGCTTTTGAAAATGTAAACCATACGCCAATAGGTTATAAACTATTTATGTTTTTATCATATACTTTTGAATACATAAACCATACACCAATAGGTTATGTACTATTTATATATTTTATGAGATATTAGAGTAACAAACGAATTCGCGATCGCGGTCGGGGTCGGGGTCTGTGATTTGCGGACTTATATGCAGTTTGGGTACCGTGGACGTATGCAGCAAGCAGCAAATGCACCTCGTGGTTTTTACATTTCTACTGGGAATAATTATTTGAGGCTGTGTTTTATTCCAAGTAAATGTATAAATATAATATAAATGTGATTTTGTTTTCTAAATTTTGTTTCCAAACGAAACATAACCTAGTCATGCAATCTAATTTATCTACGCGGTCTTTTCTCCTAATAATACTCTCCAACTTATATTCATAATAATATCAATTTCTATATTGGTAATATCCATTGTTGTATATGTATTCTTTTTTATTAACAATTAAATTAAAATGTTGTTGTATTAAAGAATACAATTTATTAAAATAAAACATTTTAATTTAATTGTTAATATCAATTTCTGTAAATTGTTTTATATTTTTATTTTTTTACTTATACAGATCACCCGTGCCACTTCTTTATTTTGAAAACGCTTTATCACGTGACAAAACCTCAACATTTAACAGTTCCTTCCGATTCTGGATACTTCCGCTGTTCTCCAGATGTTAAAAAGTACACCACATTATTCTTTGGGTTCGTTTTAGTAATCATAACATCCGTTTTTGAAATAAAGGGATGGCACGGGTAGTCTGGAACTATACAGGGTGTTCCGTTCCTAATTCACCAAACGTCGGGGTTGAAAACTAACTAGAGTCAATTTAATCGAGAAAAACACAAAAAAGGTGGAGGTCTATAGTTTTTAATTTAGGAGCTATAGCCTATAGCGATTAAAATTTTAGGTTACTTGCGTAGCGATTTAAAAAAATGATAATTAGCAAGTTAAAACTATCCTTTTTCAATTAGTAACAACATTAACAAAGTAGTTTTTAAAATGTTGAAAAAAAAAATCGCTAAGTTAAAAAATATTAAAAAAATATTGTTTTTCAGTTTTTGAAATTTTTTTCCAAGATATTACTCATTATGGTTATCTTTTTTTAAATTTTATGAAACTTGTTAATATTCTTAACAAACCGACGTTTGGTGAACCACGAACGGAACACCCTGTATATTATTATTAATTTATACAAAACGATACATGCTCACCGATTTTTGATTGCTTATCGAACCAAGGCTCATGCTTTACATAATAAAAAATATGCAAAATTATTTTAGGATAAAAAATGAAAAGACAAAACAGAGATTTTTGTTCTTTATCAGATAGGCAGAAGCGAAGGCATATAGTCAATCAAAGTGACAGTAGCAGTGGTAGCGATACACAAACTTTTTCAAAGGATATTGTAGATAATACAGAGCCAATCATTGATCGGCAATCTAGTGAAGAAGTTATAACTGAGGACGAAACTATTTGTTCTAATGAAAGTTCTTTTGAATTAGAGGCTAATACAAGTAACTCATATTGTATAGAAACAAACAAAGTCACTTCTCTAAATGACTAATCAAGAAACTCCTTTTAATACATAATGTTTCTTAAGCTGTAATCAATAATTTATTATGTATTTTAAAAATACATGGTTATCCAGAGTTGCCAAAGGATGCCCGCACTTTTATGCAAACCCCTCATTCGACTACAAACGATAATAAATTTGTTAAAATTGGTTCTGATGGTCTTTATGTATATTTTGGTTTGGAACATGGAATAAAAATCATGTCAATATTTGAGAGAGGAATGTAAAATATTATTAAAGGAAGGTATTACTATAAATGATAAAAATTATAAAATGAGTTTTAGCAGCCTAATTTGTGATGCTCCGGCATTTGTAGCAGGTGTCAAAAATCATACAGGTTACTTTGGCTGTTCTAAATGCCTTTGTGAGGGTGATTTTATTGAAAACCGTGTTGCATTTTTAGACTTAGATTGTCAACTAAGAACCAATGATTCTTTTAAAAATAGAACTCAACCAGAACACCACAGGGGAGAATCACCATTAGAATATTTAGGGATTGGAATGGTGTCACAAGTACCCCTTGATTACATGCACTTAGTGTGCTTAGGGGTTACCAAATGATTTATGCAAATTTGGATAAGGGGTAAAAGAGATGTATGACTAAATGATGCAGATTTGATAAAATTTAATAATTCCTGTTTAAAATTACAAAAATGTATCCCAAATGACTGCACGAAAGCAGCGAAGTATTGTTGAATTCGAAAGATGGAAAGCCACAGAGTTTAGGATATTTTTTGTACATAGGACCCATAGTACTAAAAGAAATATTGGATAAAAAAACCATTTATAAACATTTTATGAGTTTAAGTGGGGTTATCAGGATTTTATGTGACAGATTCAGATTTTTGGAACTTAATGTTTTCTAACATAACCTAACTTAGTTTGTGGCTGTAAATTTCAAATGTGATGGTGATGTTATTGTTATAAAATAAACATTGTTGGAGAGAAACAAATAATTATTTTTCTAGAATTTGTTGAGGATAATTGAATAGTGTAGAAAAATGTCGAGCGGGGGTAACACGCTTTCTACTTATTCTGTATGCGATATTAAAATAAAGAGTAATGAATCCGCGTTAAATTGTAAGGGGTACTGTAAAGGGTGGTTTCATTGTCAGTGTATCAATGTAAATGATAAACAATTTAAATCAATAGTGCAATTAGGTAGAATGGTTCGATGGTTCTGCGATGCATGTGATATTAGTTGTGTTTTTTTACATAGTTTTGCTCAAATCAGTTTGGTTAGTTTTAATTCTGAGCAGATGATTAATGTGAGCACAATTCGTTAAAAAAAACGACGAAGAACGAAAACTTTCGTGTTGACACAAATCTTGTTTTAAGGTTATGTACTTGCTATTTTATTCTTCATAGTTAACTTTGTTAAGAATATAAATAAAGATTTATTTTTCCGTTATTATAATAAACATTAGAGCGATATAAATCATGTCTGTGGAAAGTACGCTTGAGGATATTATAATGGTAAGTTTATTTTCACTTTACATTTTTTAGAATCTTAAATATGTTTAAATGTAATAACCTGTGGATAATTTACTCTTATTAATTTAGGACGTGATTAATGATGAAGGTGACGATGAATTTGAGCAATTGGTGGCAATGCTTAGCAGCTCTAGCAGTGAGGAGAGCAGTGATGATGAAGACGTGGACGTTCCAAGTGAAGCATTTGGTCCACCAATGCCTAGAAATATTGTACGTATGAAAAGATACATTGAGGATTGTGTTGATAAGATGGACAATAAACAGTTCAAAGAAAATTTTAGAATTTCAAGAGAAACCTTTAGTTATTTGTTAGACAAATTAAATACATGGAATAAACTACCTCAACATCCTTTTGGGAGAGAAAAAATATCGGCAAAGAAAGCATTGCTCATTACCATATGGTACCTATCAAATTGCGAAACCTTTCGCCAAATATCAGATAGATTTGATGTTACACGAAGTTCAGCATTCGTAATTATAAATAAAATTGTCTCATTTTTTGTCGATATAAGCTCAAATTATATAAAATGGCCTTCAGAGGAAGAAAGTGTGAATGTGGTAAATAATTTTAAATCCAAACAAAATATAAATCATGTAATTGGTGCCATAGATGGGTGCCACATAAATATTAAAAGACCCAATAACGCAGTTCAACATGCTTATTGTAACAGAAAAAGTACTCATAGCATAGTGTTGCAGGCAATTTGTGATGATAAAAAAAGATTTATTGATATATTTTGTGGGGAACCTGGTTCTGTGCATGATGCCAGAGTATTAAAAAAATCGAGTATATACAAAGAATGCAGTGAACACAAATTACACGATTATGTTATACTGGGGGATTCAGCTTATCCGAATCTGGAGTGGCTAATTCCCCCCTTTAAGGATAATGGAAGACTAACAGATTTGCAAAAAAACTTTAATTTCCGCCATTCTTCCACTCGAATCATCATTGAACATTCGTTTGGATTACTAAAAGCCCGATTTAGAAGGCTTAAGTATTTTGAAAATTTAAAAATACCTTTCGTAGTTAAAACTGTAATTGCAGCATGTGTAGTGCACAATATCTGCATTAGTTTTGACGATTTGGAAATTCCGTACGAGTTGGATGAGGCTGAAGAAAACTATTTTGAAGAACACTATGAACACGAATGGGAAGCTGGTAGAGATAGACGAATTGAAATTTTTAATGAGTTGTACGGAATAAATTAATAATATTTGTCTAATAAAATAAAGTTTAAATTCCTGTCAGGCTGTTTTGTAATTGTTTAAATTTTATAATCATTATAATATTCATAATTTTGAAGGTTGAACAGCCGTCGTAACGGTGCCTGAAATTGCGTGAAGTTTTAAAGCAGAAGGTGGTTGACTACTTGGCGCTTAGGCTTGGTGCGTGCTTGTCCCAAGTGAGTCAGGTTAGGTTTATTACTACTTAGCGCTTAGGCTGGGTGCGTGCTTGACCTAAGTAGTAATTTTAGGGTGAGGTACTACTTGGCGCTTAGGCTGGGTGCGGGCTTGTCCCAAGTAGTGAGTAAGACGAGTAATTGGTAATTACTAACTTTATTAAAACTAATGCTCGCTTTTATATACAAATTAGATATATACAACGTAAACAAATTTAAACAATTTTAAGTCTTATTCACAATTCATAAGTAATATTTAAACACCTTGCACTATTGCGTGGGTGCTGCGTTCAGCGTTGACCTAGTTTCGCGGTCATCGGTGGCCCGCGCGACTTGTGTGTTGGGATGCGGTGAATTTTGCTGTTTATGCGTAAACAAAGGTGTTTTTATTTTTTAACTACTTATCGTGGTTGGGAGTTGGGGAAGAAAAGCAAAAGATTTTGTGTTGTAAATATGTAGTTTTATTTAAACTAAAAACAATAATAACAATTTTTAACTGTAACAAACATATTTTTGAAATTATAAAACGTTTCAAAAACGAAATAAAAATTTTCAAACAAAATAAATTTTCTAAAATGAAAATACATATAAAAATAAACAAATTTCCTAAAATGAAAACATAAAATAAATAAATTTTCTAAAATCAAAATAGAAAAATAAATAAATTTTCTAAAATGAAAATACGTATAAAAAAACAAATTTCCTAAAATGAAAACATAAAATAAATAAATTTTCTAAAATCAAAATAGAAAAATAAATAAATTTTCTAAAATGAAAATACATATAAAAATAAAAAAATTTTCTAAAATGAAAACATAAAATAAAAACATTTTCTAAGCAAAAATATAAAAATTACATGAAAGTATAAAAATACTAACATTAAATTAAGTATTTTTTGAGATTTCTTTTTGTTTTAGCTCTAAAAGTTTTTCTAAGGCCAATACCTTTCTTTCTTCTAGGAGTAATTTCTTCTCTAAAATTTCTAAAACAGCTGCATCTTTTTCTTTTTTATATTTTTTACGGTCATCCCATTCTTCTTTTTTATTTTCTAAATACTGCTTTTTAGTTTTTTAAAATTCCACGCTCGCAGTTTTTCTTTTTGGTGTTGTTAAATTAATATTTTCGTTGTTTTCAGTTTCAATAGATATGCTTAAATTATTAGGTTCAGTAACAATTGTACTAGTTGTTGGGTTTGTGGTTTCTTCAACTGAATTCTTGGATTTTAAACTTGACACATTTAAAGAATGTGGTGAGGTAATATTCGGTTCCTTTCCCAATATTTCATCCATTGAATCAAAATATTCAAAGCGAATTGCCCCTCTTCCTGTTTTATTTTTATTATCTTTGACAGTCTTGTATGTTCTTAGTAAATTTCTCCATTTCCTAGAGCACGAATCTGAGTCAAACTAGAATTAAATATTATGTTAAATATATACATTTGCTACTTAATAAACGATTAAATTACATTGAAATTTTGGCTGCAGAGAATGTTGGAAATATTTTCCCAAACTCTCTTTTTTTTCCGTTTGTCATTTAAGTCATCTTTGACTCCCTCAATAGCATTAATAAGCGCTGTTGTACTTAGGTGATTCCAAAACTGCTTTTGGTTGGTGATATTTTCTAAATTTGAATCTGTTTCTTTTCCAATTAATTCAGAATTCCTCGTCATCATTAATTGGTGGATAGGATTCAATGCAGTGTTTAAGAAGACTAGAGTAAAATTCTGGATCTAAAAATCTTAATTATTAGCCGATTGTACCTATTTAATTCCCTTATTTATACCTGTCTCGGCTCTTTCCTTATCCTCTGCTCGAACACCTACACAATAACATTTGTTTGTTTCTGGATCTTTAATTTTAACATTAATAAAATTATTTGTATTTCCGTACATTTCCTCGCACATTTTATTAACTGAAAATAATTAATTTAACGTATAAAATTCGGCTTTCAATTTTTAGGTTAGGATTCTACACAGATTTCAAACGTCAACCGAATTGAGCGGAGCAAGTGAGCCCCGTCTACAGCAGGTGCAGTTAGGGGCAAGGGGGGAGGCGTTTGCTCTGTTCAGTCCAAAGTGAGCGCGTAAAAAAAACGAGCGATTATTATTAACTGAAGAGAGCAACTGATTTGCTCGAGCAAATCGTGTAAAAAAAACACAACTATTAAGGTTAACAATATAATAAATAATGAAGACCAAAGTGAAACCGACAATAAACTAGATGAAGTTAAAATTCAAATATTAGAAATAAAAGACGAGTTACAAAAATTAAACATCAATGTAGAAAAAGCTAACGTAAAACCTACTTGTGCTGAAGTAGCAAAGGTCGATGAACCTACAAACAAATTATAATAATATTATTATCAAACCCAAAGATACACAACAAAGTAGTGACATGACAAGAGAGACGGTGGCATAATTATACAAACATATACCTATAACGAAAGCAACATATTAAAAACTGAAATAGAAGCTAAAAATGATAACCTGTTTACTATTAGTGAGACAAAACTATATAAACCAAAGGTAAAAATATCAGGTTTGTAGAAAAATTTAAGTGATGAAGAAATTATAGACAGCATTCGAACCCAAAACCAATTTATAAACGAAGAAGGTGAAATTATTATTAAACACAGAGTGCAATCGAAGACATCTAAAAGATGGATTGTCTGATTGTCTTTGCAGAAACCAAGGGATCAACCTTTAAAAAAAAGTTTCCATTGATATTTGTTACAACTCAAAATTCGGCATTCAACAAATATTATGAAATTAGTAGATTTTGCAAATCGTATCATGTCCACTTTTCTCATTCATCAATAAATGACATTTATTATAAAGTTTTAGTTGCAATTTAAATGTGATGTTTTAAGTTTGTAACGTTAAAAATAAATAAAACAAGATTTAGGTGATGATGAAGTCCTAAAAACCAAGAATTCTATAAAATTTCTTATACTTCAAGACTTTATATTGATAAAAAATAGCTGATCAATTGTTTGGTTACGGTTACAGCTCGCAGTAATCCATAAAACCTATAATTCAACGCTCATTAACGATTCGCACGCACAACGAAGAAAGTTAAAAGGTAATTTATTTTATGATCTTAACCGTAGTATGGCCTGTACCATCATATTTATGGTTATCATTAATAAATAATTTAATTTACAGACTTACTAAGGCTTACATCATTAGATTGATGGCAATTACTCAAAGTTAAAGCATTTCGAGTTTGACGATAAGGATAATGCCACCAGAAATGACAGCAAAACAAAGTTGTAGAAATTGTTTTCTTAGAATTGTCCATTGATATTTGTTACAACTCAAAATTTAGCGAGCACCATGTCAAAGAATATAAAAATAAGGGAACAAACGTCAATGTAATAACATCAAAAACAACTGTAAAAATTCATAGTCACTTGATTTCAACCAAATCAGGTAATTACTTTTTGGTTATTATTAAATTTAAATCGACCTTATAAATTTAATATTTTTAGGCGATCGTCATTAGCGGTTCAACGTTTTTCTAGGAAAATGGGAAAAGTACATTTGAATTAATAAGGACGAAAGAATAAAAGTTAACCGTATAGGTACTTGCATTTGTTTTTTAAACACATTTTTCTTTTAAAAAGATCTTTTATTCATTCGTCCTAATTAATTTATTCAAAGAATATCACTATTAATATTCACTATGCTTCTATACGCATCGTGAATTTAGAAGTAGCATTAAATTATACAAATAATTTAGGAGAAGTTTGTACCATTTTCACTTATAGATTTTATGTCATCATGTTTCCAAGTAATATTCTATAATCTAATTTCAAAATTTTAAGTGGTAAATGATGTAAACTGTATTTAGATTTAGAGTTTCAGCTTTTTAGTTTTTACTATGTCAACACTTTTAGAAAAAAAAATATGATTTAGTATGCAACGTGGGATAAATACTTTTTTCTACAACATCTAGGGCAAGTGACGTTTGTCGCTTTCATCTGAAAGCGCAAAGTGTACGTTTTCCGATGAGGTTCTATGAGCAAGCGACAAAGTGTTTTGCCGCTCGTTACTATGGGCGACGTGCGGCAAAGAAATTAGAGATGAAATTTAGAATATTAACTTTTATTATTAACAATATTGATAGTTAAAGTACAATTCGTAAGATTATTTAGAGTAATGTTTGATCTTGCTAGAGAATTTAAAATGTTTGAGTCAGAAGCACCATCTTCTGATGACAGGGTCATCTGCACATCATTTTGAATTATTTGTTGTCCTTCTTCTAATATTGGGACTTGCCGATCTTGAACGCTGGTACTTGCTGATGGAAATATTTGTTCAGCAACTGCCATCTTATTATTGATGGAGTCTTCAATGTATCCTTCAGCTACTGTTGAGGAACGCCATCCTCCGTGCCGCTTCAAGCTGGTTATGTCTGCTCCAGAATCCGCCAAAAGTGTAGCAGACGATCTGCGGAAACAGTGCCCAGTGTATGATTTTGAATCAGATAAATTTAAATGCTCTGCTATAAAGCATGGTATCTTTCCAATGGTATTTCTTCCCACTACTTGTGAAGTACACTTTCCATTCTTGTAAAATAAAAACAAACGGCGTGTAGATGCTGCTTTTGGACGAAGTGCCACATATTTATGGTAAATTTCTAGAAAGTAATGAGAATTCCTATTATCTACAATAAATGTTCGTTGCGTATATGTTTTGCTTTCTGGAATTTTATTTATTTATTTATTTATTTATTTATTTATTTATTTATTTATTTATTTATTTATTTATTTATTTATTTATTTATTTATTTATTTATTTATTTATTTATTTATTTATTTATTTATTTATTTATTTATTTATTTATTTATTTATTTATTTATTTATTTATTTATTTATTTATTTATTTATTTATTTATTTATTTATTTATTTATTTATTTATTTATTTATTTATTTATTTATTTATTTATTTATTTATTTATTTATTTATTTATTTATTTATTTATTTATTTATTTATTTATTTATTTATTTATTTATTTATTTATTTATTTATTTATTTATTTATTTATTTATTTATTTATTTATTTATTTATTTATTTATTTATTTATTTATTTATTTATTTATTTATTTATTTATTTATTTATTTATTTATTTATTTATTTATTTATTTATTTATTTATTTATTTATTTATTTATTTATTTATTTATTTATTTATTTATTTATTTATTTATTTATTTATTTATTTATTTATTTATTTATTTATTTATTTATTTATTTATTTATTTATTTATTTATTTATTTATTTATTTATTTATTTATTTATTTATTTATTTATTTATTTATTTATTTATTTATTTATTTATTTATTTATTTATTTATTTATTTATTTATTTATTTATTTATTTATTTATTTATTTATTTATTTATTTATTTATTTATTTATTTATTTATTTATTTATTTATTTATTTATTTATTTATTTATTTATTTATTTATTTATTTATTTATTTATTTATTTATTTATTTATTTATTTATTTATTTATTTATTTATTTATTTATTTATTTATTTATTTATTTATTTATTTATTTATTTATTTATTTATTTATTTATTTATTTATTTATTTATTTATTTATTTATTTATTTATTTATTTATTTATTTATTTATTTATTTATTTATTTATTTATTTATTTATTTATTTATTTATTTATTTATTTATTTATTTATTTATTTATTTATTTATTTATTTATTTATTTATTTATTTATTTATTTATTTATTTATTTATTTATTTATTTATTTATTTATTTATTTATTTATTTATTTATTTATTTATTTATTTATTTATTTATTTATTTATTTATTTATTTATTTATTTATTTATTTATTTATTTATTTATTTATTTATTTATTTATTTATTTATTTATTTATTTATTTATTTATTTATTTATTTATTTATTTATTTATTTATACAATAAACGGGCAAGCCCAATTACATTAAACATAAGAATAATACACAAAGGTTATTAATAAAATTTACACTTGATAGAATATACAGGGTGATTCAGACCACCCGTCCCACCCATTTATCTCGAGAACGCGTTATCGTAGACGATTGAAATAAAAAATTTCATTACCAAAGCGAACTTAAAGAATCTATTGGTGAACTTATTTTTTTCCGGAACAACCTGGAACCGGAAGTAACTTTGTTTTTTTAAATGGCAACATAGGTCAAGTTTGGTATTGTTTGAAAGGTCTTTTAAAAAGAAATAACTTTTACTTAAATGTTTTTTTAATAATTTGCATATTTACAATTTTATACGAAAAAAACAAAAAAAAATTCAAATTCAAATTTTGTTAAAAAATTCAAATACGAAATAAAATATGATACTTGAAGTAATTAAATATTGTTTAATTCGTTATTTTGTTCCAATAATTTAGAAATTTGCAGTTTATATCCGCTTTATTATTTTCCTAAACATCCCGGAACTGTCCGGAACTTTGTTTTTTAAGTGGCAACATAGGTCGATGTTGGGATTATTTGGAAGGTCTTTTAAAAATAAATAACTTTTACTGAAATATTTTTTTAATAATTTACTTAATTACAATTTTATATGAAAAAAACAAAAGAAAGGGATGAAATTTAAATTTTGTTAAGTAATACAAATACAAAATAAAATTTGATACTAAGTAATCAGGTAATGTTTAATTCGTTACTTTCTTGAAATACTTTAGATATTTGCAGTCTTAAATAAAGCGAATAAAGCGGAGATAAATAAATCTAAACTGTTATTATAAATGCAACAACTAACTTAAAAAATGTAAACAAAAGTTCATTAGCTTTTATTTTAAATGTTCGAAATGCCTTCCACCTTCATCTCAAAATTGTTATGATAGGAGAGTAAGGTTATGTTACCTATATTAGAAAGTATTATATTTTTCTTAACATAGTAAAGTTTATTTAACAAGTATCACACTAAGTTTGAGAATAATTGTTCGTGTATAATTCAGCATAATTTGTTTCTACGTTTCGTTTGGATTTGTAGTGTTATCAGTGGGTATTCCTAATTTGAGGTTAACTTCAACATGGACTGTTTTGTTTGTAACCAGGACATATCAGAGGATAAACCTAAGGGGTTTTTCAGATGCGATGCTTGCAAAAGGCCCTTACATGCTCATTGCTCAGGGCTCTCAGCCACTGAAATTAAATGCATTGAATTGAAAGGTGCGCGCAGAATGAAATATTATTGTGATGACTGCGAGCAAAATCTATTGCAATTACCAAAATTCTTTGAACTTATTCAAGAGTTAAAATCAGAGATTGCTCAACTTAAGTCTGGAAAAGTTAATCTGCAACCCACACTTTCGGCAGAAGAAATATTTCATGAAATTAATGATAGGTACGAAAGAGCTAACAATGTTATGATCTACAACCTTCCTGAAAGCAATTCTCCCAACAGTGAAACTCGCCGACATGATGATAAAACTGAGGTCGTAAAACTCCTTTCACTTGATCAATCTCTCTCATCAATTGAAATTACCAGGTCTATCAGGCTGGGTAAGGAAACATCAAAGCCTCGCCCTTTAAAGGTGATTTTTAAGAATAGGCAAGATGCCCTTTGTGTGCTAAAATCAAAACGTAAAATCACTCAAGGTACACGCGTTACTATATCTAGTGATGAAACTGTAAGCCAAAGAAATTTCTACATGAACGTTAAGAAGACTCTAGAAGCTAGAAAACAACAAGGAGAGGCAAATTTAGTAATTCGTTACATACGTGGTGTTCCAACTATTACTACTCATTCTAATCCGCTAGCAAAAAACTAACTTTAAGTGATCTATCTATTTATTACCAAAACGTGCGTGGTTTAAGAACTAAGCTTCTGAATTTTAGTATATGTGCAAATGTGGCTAATTATGATGTCATCATATTAACTGAAACCTGGTTAAGTGATGCAATAAACTCTGCCGAACTTGGTCTTACAAACTACAACATTTATCGCAATGATCGTGATCCTTTATGTTCTGGAAAATTACGTGGTGGTGGTGTACTAGTGGCAGTAAAAAAGCAGCTAACATCATATATGATTTCCCGCTCCAATGTCCCTGAAGAAATTTGGTTAATTATAAAAGGTGACAGTGATATTTTAATTTGTGCTACCTACATTAGTCCAGGATCGAGTTCTGAAGTTTATTATAAACATGTTAGTAATTTAGAAAAATTTGCTCAGGATTTCGATAGTGCTAACATTTTATTAGCTGGTGATTATAATCTGCCTGGTTTAAAGTGGTCTACTCTAACTAACCCTGATGCTTATGCAGTACCCTATAATGTACCCTCCGAAATTATTCTTGATGCCTTAGCTTATCAGGATCTCCTGCAACTCAACACCGTAAATAACCATAATGGCGTCACATTAGATCTTATAATCTGTAGATTGTTTTTTACTGTTTTTGCCGCTCACGATTTGTTGGTTGAATGTGACCCCCACCATCCAGCATTACAGTTTAATGTTTCTCTTCGTGTTGATCAAGACTCCTTACCTTGTGAACATATTAGTTATAATTTTAAAATGGCAAACTGGGCATTACTCTCTTCTTGTATTTTGATAATTGATTGGGACAACTTGTTCTCTAACTGTGATATTAATGTTGCTGTGAATATTTTTTATGATATATTATTTTATTATGTGGATTTACATGTCCCAAAACAAAAGATATATTATTCAACTTGTGTTAAATTCCCAAGATGGTTTGATGCCACTCTAAAAGCTATGGTACTCAATAAGAGGAAAGCCCATGCCATCTATAAATCCACTCTATCAACTAATGATTATAATAATATTTGTGACCTACGCTCGTCTTGTAAAAACTATTCATTAACTAGATACAAAGAGTATATAAAAGAAGTGGAAGGCTCAATCAAAAATAATGTCAATACCTTTTGGGACTATTTTAAAGATAAAAATAATAACTTTAATGGTATACCCCCCAGGTTATCTAATATGAATGGCAATATAGCCGATAATCCAACAGACATAGCTAATCTTTTTGCTCAATATTTTTCCTCCTCTTATTCTAGTAACCATTTTAACGTTAATGCTGATTATGTTTGTGTCTCTGACAACGTCATAAGTATTCCTAATATTTCTATCACTGATGTGCTGGATAACTTACGGGGGTTGAAATGTAAATTTTCCGCTGGTCCGGATCTCATACCCCCTGCATTATTAAAAAATTGTGCTTTCGCATTTAGTAGGCCTCTATGGATTCTATTCAATATGTCACTTACTTCTGGTATTTTTCCCGATTGCTGGAAGGATTCATACTTAACCCCTGTTTTTAAATCGGGCGATAGATCATTAGTTACTAACTACAGACCGATATCTATTCTTTCAGCAATTCCCAAACTTTTTGAATTACTTGTGTGTAATTATCTCGATAGCTCACTTTGTAATTGTGTCTCCAACAAACAACATGGGTTTTCCAAGGGCGATCTACTTCTACAAACTTATTACTTTACTCCGATTACATATCTCGTTCCCTTGAGAGTGGTCAGCAAGTTGATTCGATATATACCGACTTCTCAAAGGCCTTCGATGTTATGAATCACCGACTGCTCCTACTAAAACTGGAACAGCAGTATAGTATCTCAGGACGCCTTTTGACCTGGATAGAATCTTACTTAATAAATAGAGTTCAATTTGTTAAAATTAAAGGGTCAATATCTCATGATATTAGGGTTACTTCTGGTGCTCCGCAAGGGTCCCATCTTGGGCCCCTTTTATTTAATCTATTTATAAACGACGTTGTCAATGTTTTTAAATATTTCAATGTTCTTTTATATGCGGATGATTTGAAGATATTCTCAGTAGTTTCATGTCCCGAGGATGTATCTGCAATTCAGGCAGATTTAAACAGATTCTCTGATTGGTGTGCAGTGAATGGTATGATACTAAATATCAGTAAATGTAAGACAATAACTTTTAGTAGGAAACTGACCTTAATTCCAGGCAATTACCAAATAAATGGAGTGGAACTTGCTGTTGTAAACAAGATTAAAGACTTGGGTGTCATTTATGATTCAGAGCATAGGTTTATTGACCACATCTACGAGGTTGGTGCCAAAGCCAAGAGAATGTTAGGTTTCATAAATCGTAGTACAAGGGATTTTTCCGATGTGAACTGCTTAAAAGTACTTTTCTTTTCCTATGTCCGCTCACATCTGGAATATGCTTCAATTATATGGTCACCTTACCAATCCTCCTACTCTGAGCTCCTTGAAAATATCCAACATAAATTCTTAAGACTGGCAGCATTCAAAATGGGGATCTACTCTTCTAATATTGACTACAATCATCTCCTAAACAGTCTTGGAATGCAAACTTTAGAAAAAAGACGATTTAATGCCGACGTTATCTTTACGTATAAAGTTATTAATAATCAAATAAATTGTCCTTCTATACTATCACAATTGAATTTTCATGTACCATCTAGGAATCTGCGTTTGTCCTATTTATTTTCACTGAATTACCACCGTACAAATTATGGAAAACACTCAATAATTAACCGAATCCAAAGTAACTCCAACTCGATTAAATTTGATTTTTGTTTTGGTTCTTTGCGTCAACTGTTGGCTTTGATCAACCAGTGATATAGTTGCAAGTGATACAATTAATTGTTCTTAAATAAAATATGTACTTTCATCTTGTTAATGGTTTGTTACTTTATGTGTAATCTTTATTATTGTTTTGTTATTGTTGTTCGCAATGTTTATTTTGTGTAAAATGTTTGCATATAAATTGCTCTCTATTCTTATAATTGTTTTGTACAAATTGGGCATGTCCCGTAATAAATAAAATAAAATAAAATCTCTGCATTTTTGCAGACGAATTCGTACACTATTTACTGCCCTTAGTATTTCGTATTCGGATAATGAGCGACAGGCGTTCCGGATCCTGTCTTTCATATCGTCCCTTGTTGTTGGACTTTGTTGATATACCACATCTTTAATACGTCCCCACAAGAAGAAATCTAGCGGTGTCAGGTCTGGCGAACGAGCTGGCCATGAAACTAGACCTCCTCTTCCGATCCAGCGGTGAGGAAAGATACGATCAAGAGTTTGGCGGGCTACTCTTGAAAAATGTGCTGGACAACCGTCTCGTTGCAGAAACATGACCAAACGTGTTGCCAATGGGATGTCATAAATGAGATCGATTAAAATGTTCTCTAAAAAATCAGCGTACATCACACCAGTTAACGACCCATCAAAAAACCAATGATTTGGCCTCCCAAAATTCCACACCAAACATTAAGGTTCCAACGATGCTGATTATCCACTTCACGAAGCCAGTGAGGATTCTCAACAGACCAATAATGTGCGTTGTGAATATTTAAATCTCCATTACTCTTGAAAGAGGCCTCATCTGTCCAAAGTATTGTATGATGAAAATACGGGTCCTTACCCAGAAGCCATTCACAAAAATCCAACCTGTTTTGAAATCTTCCCCTGTAAGTTCCTGATGTAGATGGATGTGGTAAGGATGAAATTTATTTTCATTTATAACCCTCCAAATAGTCGATTGGGCAATTCCTGCATCAATCGCCAGTCTTCTTGTTGAAATTTGTGGTTCAACAACAACCGCAGCAAGAATATCAGGTGCTCTTTCATCTTGCACATGTCTCATAATATGACGATTTTTGTTGTGGCTTGGTTGAAGTTGACCATTTTGCTTAACTCGGTCTGCAAGCCGCTTAAAGACTTTCCTTGACTGGAAAGTTCGTTGAGGGTATCGTTTGGCATGGAGCCGCTCAGCAGCACGATAATTTTGATGGAATTCACCCAAAATCATCAACATATCAAAACCTTCGAGATTCGTAAAAACCATTTTGATACTTGGACACTACGATTTATTTTAACTCAAATGTTTGTGTTATTCATTTCTTTTTAAATTTTGGTCAACATGTGCAAGCAGATTTATTTTTAAATAAATAAAATAAAATAACGAATATGTTTTTTCATTATTAAAATTATCATATTTTATTTCGTATTTGGATTACTTAACAAAATTTAAATTTCGTCCATTTCTTTTGTTTTTTTCATATAAAATTGTAAATAAGTAAATTATTAAAAAAATATTTCAGTAAAAGCTATTTATTTTTAAAAGACCTTCCAAATAATCCCAACATCGACCTATGTTGCCACTTAAAAAACAAAGTTCCGGACAGTACAAAAATAATAAAGCGGATATAAACTGCAAATTTCTAAATTATTGGAACAAAATAACGAATTAAACATTATTTAATTACTTCAAGTATCATATTTTATTTCGTATTTGAATTTTTTAACAAAATTTGAATTTGAATTTTTTTTTGTTTTTTTCGTATAAAATTGTAAATATGCAAATTATTAAAAAAACATTTATGTAAAAGTTATTTCTTTTTAAAAGACCTTTCAACCAATACCAAACTTGACCTATGTTGCCATTTAAAAAAACAAAGTTACTTCCGGTTCCGGATTGTTCCGGGTTGTTCCGGAAAAAAATAAGTTCACCAATAGATTCTTTAAGTTCGCTTTGGTAATGAAATTTTTTATTTCAATCGTCTACGATAACGCGTTCTCGAGATAAATGGGTGGGACGGGTGGTCTGAATCACCCTGTATATGAAAAGACAAAGAACAATTAAAAATACACAACTTCGTAAAAGTACATAAAATATTGCAAACTAATCATGGACAACATGAATGTTACGTAAATACAATTTCAAAGATTATGCGGAGATATTGAACAAATCAACATTAAGAGTCATTTTAGAGTAGGCAAAATAGCAGTTTACGGGCCGCACTAGATATGCTAGTGCAAACAATATTTTTGTATACTTTTTTTTATTTTAGATTCTAGAGTCATTCATCTAAATATGTACAGATGGAAAAAAAATTGGAGAATCTATAAAAAAATATACAATTACTCAAAAGTACCTTAACTTTGTTCGCTTATAATTAATTCTGCATAAAATTACAACAGAAAAGCAACTGTCCAGTTTTAGTTTTATTAATCTAGTTTGCAAATCAGAAAGAAATTTGAAAATCTGTCAAAAGAAACTAGAGATATGCGGCGGCCAGTAATGTTCGATTTCATGATTTTTCGCGATTTTTGTTCCCATCCTTATGCGCCTCTAGCGGTTCGAATAAAAATTACGTTTTGGGCTCCGCCTTCGCCAGACCAGGCCAGGCGGAGCTACAAATCGCTTGCCAGGTGTTCGATGAAATTTCAATTTCTCTGCTGGGATTGCTTACGAGCATATTTAATCAGTTTTTCGTTAATTATTATTAATAAATAAATTATTTTTAAATGAAATAAAATCATTTCCACAAATATAAATATGATTAAATATATTCACGCAGTTTAAAATTTTAAAATTTTATTTTTTCAAATATACTTAGTTTCAATGTCCAATGAGCTAAGAATTATGCAGATGTTATTTAATATTTCTTTACTCGCATATGAAACTTAGACCAGCATTTTTTAAATTTTTTTTGATTTGGGTCAATATTTTTAATTATGTTGTTTGTTTTCAAAAAATCAAAAAATCAAAAAATCAAAAAATCAAAAAATCAAAATATGAAAAAATGAAAAAATGAAAAATAGAAAAACTATGATATTTTTTTAGATTCAGTGAATAAATTAACTGTTATTTTTTTATGTCCAAGAAATTTTTCCCATGTCCAATATAGCCCCACCGATGGGGATACATTGGACAATTGCTCCTATTGGCCTTTTCTATATGTCCGCGTCGATAAAAGCATACAATAAGGCTTTCAAACGTAAAAATTAAAAGCCTATAATATGAACTTTAAAATGATAGGCAATTCATAGAAATTAAATTATTATCTAGGATGTTATAAATTCCTAAGCTAAAAATAAAAATGTCCAATGTATCCCCGCTCTCCCCTATCAAAAAATTAAAAAATCTGTTTTTCCTTTTGATTTGTTGTTGGTTTTTAAATTTTTTTTGTACTTTTTTCAATAGCTTTCTTCATTTGTTCTTACTTTCATCGACTGTAATCATGCACATATCTTTTTAATTACGAGCCTTTAATTTGTAAAAATTTTAAATTTTTTGCTATTTTTAATATTTTTTGGTTCTTTTTATAACCTTTTTGAAATATTTTTATAATGTTTTTCAAAAGAAACATAAATTGTCTGTCGGTTGTTTTTTTATTTTTTTTTAATTATGTTAGGTACTTTGTACTTGGAGCCATACACCTCTTCTTGTTAGATTGAACTTCTTATAATTTAAATATTTTTTAATTAGCGATATTAAATTGGGCAACTATATTCGTTTTACTGTCATTTGATAAACTATTGGAATGATTTTTCAAATACTTTCAAATACATTATTCGTGTATCGACTGAGATTTTTTTCTCATTTCGATCAGCTGTATCCGTCCAAACAGTGCCTGATGTTGTATCTACAATTCATTTGAATGATATAATTTATATAATTATTATCGTATGCAGAAAAACAAAAATATTTCTAATCGTTTGTCGAGTATTTCAAAAACGTTGATTGGAATTCTTGATTTTGTCTTTTGATTTTATATTATTTTTAGTTTTAATTAAATTAAATTAATATAAAAAATCAAGATATCAAAAAATGGGCTCGGAAGGCCATAATAACGGGTATCTAGTTTGTAAATCAAAAACCCGCTATTTTTGGCACCTGGCAATCCTTAAATATAAGGGGTACAGTTTGAGCACTTTTGTTGCCCTAAAAATGTTAAATTTGTACACTTGGCGTCTCGGCGCTGGGGCGCCAAACGGTTGGGCCTGGAGACTTAAAAATGACCGCGGTCTATCGTCTATTTCGTCGCTGCCCTTTAAAACCGGACGGGGGTGCGATTTTTCAAAGTTGACGCCGACTAAAACCGGAAAGAAACCAAGAAAAATCGACCATTTCGAGAATTTTTTTCAGTGTTAGCGTCGTTGGAAAAATTTAAAATTCGAACCGCACATAAATGCACATCCCTCTTCACGATTCAACCGGAGTTTTTAAAATCTGACTAAAAAAACTGCCCTTTTCGCGGTTTGGAGCAAAAAACGTCGGATTTCGGGGTAAAAATACAAAAGGGGTCCTAACTCCGCCCCCTTAATAGATAGGTCCGGACGGATCAAAACCATCATATTCAGAATTTGGTCCTCTATAACATACTAAAATTTGATGCGATTCGGGGTGAATTTCGGACACTGAGGGGATGAATTCGATTTTTCGTTCGGGGTGGAATAACTTTTTTCGGGGTTGTCCGATCAAAAAGGGACAATTAAACTTTTTTCTTAAAATTTTCTCCTCCTTCCACCTACAAAATTTCAACTCGATACGAGAAAAATACCTTCCACGTTTCTTACGGTTTTAGTATTATAGAAGAATGACTAAAATTATTTCAACATCAATTTTATGCAATTTTGGGAGTTTGTATTTTTATTTCTTAAATTACTCAGATAAATTAATTAAAACTTAATTTTTTTTATAAGTGGGTGTTGTATAATGAAGATAGAATAAAGTAGGGCTTTAAATAAATCTATCAAATTATTGATGACAATTTTTTTTCTGAAATTTCTTTATAATTCTTTCACCTTCCCTTGAAATTGACGTTACTACAATATATGATAATTTTATGGTAGCATACTTCCGATAATATAAATATCTCTCAACCGTTCTTACGTATTCGGGAGCTAAATAGCGCAGGTGTTTTATAAAATAGAGTTCTCGCTTACGTCTTACGCAGCTGTTACACACTCAATGGCAAAGACACGGTAAACGGTAAAGCACGACTTCGCGCGAGGCACGAGTTGCGAATGTCTCAGGAGTAGGCACACCCGCCTTACAGTGATTGGCTCGATCATTTTTAGCGAAGCTCCACAAAAGTGGGACGTCTTACGGGGTCCCCTCTAGCCCCACACTGCCGCTGAGTAAGTCACCAAGCTGTATAAAAAGGCCGTTAATTTTGTTAGCATTGCATGTTAATCTGGCTAAGGGGGAGTGCATTCCATAGTTGGTACGATGGATATTAGTGTGTACAAGATATGATTTTTGCCTTGTCGAACGAGACGGTACATGTATACCGATTTGACACAATAATTCCGGACATCTAATATTAGAACTAAGAAGACTATGAAGAAAAACTACGTCGGCCTTAGCTCTACGTTTCTCGAGAGAATCAATTGAGAACAAGATTCTAGAAGCAGTTGCAGAAAAGGATGAAAAATCGAAACCTATATTAACTTTGAAAGAAATGTAACGTAAAAATCTGTTCTGGACCCTCTCAAAAGAATATATATGAGTTGCATAAAACGGCGACCAAATGGTGGATGCATATTCCAGTAAACTTCGACACAGGGAAAAGTAAATTGTTTTAATTGAATCTATGTTATTGAAATCTCTTGTTAAACGTTTCACAAACCCCAATATCTTAAAAGCCCTATTCGTAGTAACATTGTAGTGTTCAGAGAATGTCAGTTTACGGTCCAAAATGATACCCAGGTCTTTTATGTAGGGAACTGACTCCAATGATTCTGTTTGAAGCCTATATTTATAATCAATAGAATTATTACTCCTAGTGAAGGTAATTGATTTACATTTATTTAAGTTTAAATTCATCTTGTTCACCTCGAACCAATAATTCACTATCAAAATATTTCCATTATCAATTATGTCATCTATGGACATTTTTACGAGTTCATCTCTTCGACAGGCTCCACATACGCCCATAATTTGTACAAATTTCATTAGTAAATATATTTCATCAGGAGCTTCAGTGAGAAATTTATCAATCTGACTTCTGTCAAAAATTTTAGATTTTTTTGTTCGGTATCCTACTGACTTCCTTTCAAAAATGCAACAAGTTTGCTGAATTTGCTGATGTCTATATCATTTTTAACTTGAAGGGTGGCCTTTAGCATGGAGTAAGTGGACCACATTGTAGATGATTTTTTAGAGGCAGATTCCTCTAAAAAGTAAGCCAAAAGAATGTTTTCGGTATAATTTTTTACCTTTTTCATTTTGCACCAGGATAAAAATTTATCGTACTGAACCTCGTACTTTACCCTCGATTTCTCTGGTAACAAATTTAGAGTTGCCAATCTTGCTTTTTCTTGTAAACCTGGTGGAGTGTTCTCAAAATCACTGGAGTCACTAAAATCTACTTCCATATTTTTTTAAAATGCTTATTTTCAACAGGAACAAACAGGAACGACACGATACTCTGAATTATTGCGATTAAAATAAATTTGACATTATTTTGAAGAATCCATGGAGATCTACTAGCACAGTTTGCCTTGATTTTAACTTCAATATTTGAATTTACGTTATATTGATTTGTAAGCAATTTTTCAAAAAGTGACGTTTTTCATGTCAAATAATTTAACGAAAGATTGTAAAAATAAAATGTAAATTATTAAATACAGATTTTTAAACCTTGGATTTTGGATGTTGTAGAAAAAATGTTGTGTGTATTTCGAGCGCAATTGGTGTTTGCCGACACCAACTTTGCGCTCTTAATACACAAATAACTATTTTAAAATTATCATTCATTGAAGGTAGATTTTGCATTCACGTTTACTTTAACAAATAATTAGATGTGTGCATTTACATTAGTAGGCATAGCGGTAATGGAGCCTGGGAAAATTTCATCGACCGTGGAACAGTGGGCGTGGTCGTCGGTGTCCTTTGATGTTAAGGTGAGATAAGGTAATTAGTGATAAGACTCAGGTGTTTCCAGTCCCGTGTCAAAGTCATTGACCTCTGACGGGGCGTGGTCGCATTCAGGGTGTCAAAGAATTCAATATACCGAGTGTCAAAAAAAAATCAAAAAAAATCTAACTTGTCGTTTTTTGTATTGGGCGTACCCCTATTTTGCATCTTAGTATTTTGTATTGGTCGTACCCCTATTTTGCATCGATGAAGAAAAAATCGTCTGTCGTTGGTGTTCCAACCGTCTTATTTGGTTCGTGAGTCTTAGACCTTAGACGTTGCAGCTGTCGGTCGTAACTGATAAGACTAGTCGTAAATGATGTATATAAAAAACGTGGCGCGCTCGTATTTGAGACGGGGGAAAAGGTAATCAAAGTAATCTAAAAACAGCTATCGCAACAAAACACTCATCCTGTTATTGCAGTTTGCAAAAATTTAAGATAACTGTAACGGCGCCGACGCACAGTGGTTGAATTTATCAATTTAGCTGGACAAAAACTATTAAAATCAAGATTAATAAAATGGCTCATTTTTATGCCAAATAATTTTTAAATGCCTACAATACAAATATAAGCAATTGTTTGGTGATTTTATTTCATTCCTCCCACAATATACACATTTTTAACAGCATCAAATTGAAATATAACAAGTTACTGTACTTGCATGTATAAGTTTACGAAATCATATTTTATTTAAAAATAATTACATATAATAAATAAAATATGGAATAAATAAATAAATAGAGTTTATTACCTAACAGATAGTAATGCAATTACAGGGTAACATTAAAGAATATAAAAATATAATACATACTATAAAAAAAAATTAAGATATTTAAACTATTATAACATAATATGTTTGAATGAAAAATTTAATATAGGTAATATAAACAATAAACAAGAAAGAAAAATTATTCCAGACAAGAGCAAATGTTCTCATCGACAATATTCTTGAATTCATGAAAGTTGCAGCAAAAGATATCGGCGGCATTTTGGATATGATGGTAGTCGTACATCATCTTATAAAGTGGAGAATTCAGATGGTGAAAAGTTCTGGAGGTATCTAGGCCAAATGTTAAAGAATTTCTTAGTTATTTTGGCGGTAAATGTATATTTATTGATTCCAATGTCTGTTGATCATCAACCATGTTGTGTATTATTTTGTACAGATAGCAAATTCCTATTGTCTTGTGTTTGCTATGAATGGTCTTATATTCAAAATGATCTAATAAGGTTTGGTATGAGGTATCTCTATCTGGGTAATCTTTATGCTTAAAAAAATATAAATGTTTTAAGAATCTTTTCTGGACTTTTGCAATTAACAGTTTATATTTCTGGTAGATAGGCGACCAAACAGTGCAGCAATATTCCAATTTGCTACGAATAAGTGCGTTGAAAAGAATTTCCAGAGTTTGAATTGAATTAAAAGATTTCGAGTTCCGTATTATAAATCCCATCGTTTTGTAGAATTCCTTTGTAAGTTGAAGAATATGTGAATTGAATGTTAGTTTTTCATCGAATAGTATACCCAAGTATCATTGACTTTGTAAATTTTCGTATCGTCTATAATGTAATCAAACAAACATGGATTTAATTTCCTATTATAAGCACATCACAAAACATTTTTTTAAGTTGATATTTAAATCATTTTTGTCGCACCAATTAGAGATTCGCATAATGTCTTTCTGGAGTATAATACAATCCTCAATAGTATTGACGTTTCTGTATAATTTTACATCATCTGCGTATAACAGAATTTTTGATTCAATGTCAGTAATGAATAACACAAAAAGAAGAGGTCCAAGGTTAGAACCCTGTGGTACCTCGCTGGATGGAATATAGGTTGATGATCTACTACCTTCGTATTCTACTACCTGTGTTCTATTTTTTAGATATAATGCTAAGACATTGATTATATTTTCACTGATATCAAACACACGCAATTTCCTGATTAATATGTGGCGTTGCATTCTATCGAAAGCCTTACTAAAGTCCAAATAAATTACATCAGTTTGTAGTTTATGGTCTAGAGCTTCTGAGATATGTTGAGCTATCGAACAAAGATTTGTATTTGTTGATCTCTTTGAAATAAAACCATGTTGGTGAGGTGTTATATTTTGTTTAATATTATATAATATATATTCACTTATTAGGGTTTCGAAAGCCTTCGAGAAGTTACTTAAAATAGATATGGGCCTATAATTTTCTTTTTTGCTCTTAAAACCATTTTTAAAAATAGGACAAACTCGAACAGATTTCCATATTTTAGGAAAGCAGCCAGTTATAAGTATTTGATTAAAGATGTGTGTTAAGGGTTTGTAAATTATACATACGCAGTCTTTAAAAAAAACGACGGGGTTATATCTAATCCCATTGTAAATTTATTATTAAGTTTCTTAAGGTGTTTCAGAAGTTGGTCGTCCTTAATTAAAAAGTTTGCAAGTAGTTCACTTTGGTTTGTTTGAGGCTTGTTATTATTGTTTTCCGCTTCATTGCTATTTCCATGTGTGGTATTAAAATACTTCGCAAAACCATTAACAATCTTATTGGGCGTTGAGAGCTGATCATTGTCATAACATAATTCTCCAGGAATTCTGCTACAGTTTTTCAAGGAGTTTATATATGACAGTTCTGCACAAAAATGTTATATTTGTGGAGCGACCCCAACAAACATGAACAATTTAGAAGTTTGCAAAACATTTTCAAATAATGAAGCTTCCTTGTCTTTTGGCCTTTCTTCTTTACATGCTAAAATACGTTTTATGGAATGCGTCTTGCATATTTCGTACCGTTTAAATATAAAAACATGGAAAATTGGGAAAAAGGTCAAAGTAAATGTGAATGCTAGGAAAAAAAATGATACATGAAAAGTTTAAAAATAATTTTACAATTGTTAACTGCATCCATATACCCCTATAATTAGTAATGGAGCTTTTAAAAATTGGTACTACAAACGCTTTTTTTTTCAATACTGAAGCATTTTTTTAAAGAATAATTAAATATGTTTTGATATAAAGGTTCAGTAAAGTAAATATACATTTTTTAAAGAATATTTGGTACATCAGGACCTACATTATAGCTCTGAACGTGAGATAGTAATTTATCATAAAAAAACTTGATAATTAGCTTTATAATCTGGCATATCGCCTCCGCTCTAAACATCGGCGAAAAAGTCTGCAAACTTATAACAGAACTTGATTGCAAATTATTGAAGCACATGTCGTTTGGAATCCTATTACATTTCCTCAAATATTTAGTAAAGTTCAAAAAAGACATTGGCATGTTTATTTAATTTTTATTTCTTGATTATGATAACATTTTATAAACCGTTCAAATTTTAAAACTTTAATTTAGATGTGAGGTTGTCCATTATATAAGGTCAGATTATGTGTTCAGATAGGGGTATACTTCCTTATGGATGGGTAAATAAAAATGCGTATTCGCAACTAGTTTCGTCTAATTAAGACATCATCAGGCGAAATCTACAAATTGAACAATTGTTAAAATACATAATTGGTTGGTGTATATAAATTTTTTTTTTTTTTTTTTTTTTTTGTTTTTTTAAATATTTACATTTAAATTAAAATTAATAAACTAAAATTACTTACGAGTCATTAACAAACATTACAATTTTGTCATTGGTTCGTAGCATAATTGCTTTTGCCAACTAATTAAAAAGAAAAAACAAAAAAATTTCTTCCTTCTTCAACTAAACAATTGTTTACCATTTATCTTTATGGTTAATTTTGAAAATTGGTAAAATCTACAAAATTATAAAATAAAATGTTATGGATTTAAACAAAGAATTAAAATGATGTTAATTCTACAATTAATAAAATTACTTACAAGGATTTGGGTTATTAACGATCCTGGAAAATTCACCACTTGAAGAAATTTTTCTTTTTTACTTTTTTATAACAATGATATTATAATACCTCTGTACATTAAGGGGGAGATTATTGGTAAAATCTGTATAAATTTTTTATTATTTTAAGATTAACCTTAATTTTTACTTTTGATACCATGTGCTTTTTCCAAAATTTTGGTTAGGTGTAAGATAATGACAGATGTGACCATTGAACATATTATAGAGGCTTAAGTTGACTAGTGTTTATTAAATATACAATGTGTCATAGTATTAATATTAAGTCATACGAGTGTGCGCCTATACAGAGTGTCTTAGCGACAATATTCATTTTACAGTATTTATAGAGTTGAATAATGGATTAAAATATAAGTTAACTTGGTCGTTAAGTAGTTTAAAATTATTGTCTTTTGTCGCTTTATTAATTTCGTAAGCTTCTAGTAGAGTCAGTTTTATACCTTTGTTTTCTTTATGTAATACCTCTGTCTTTTCATCGTCTATGTTATGTTTATTCTCATGTAAGTGTCTTCCAAAGTTAGATGTTAGTGGATTTGAGCAGTGTTCTTTGATTCGTACTTTAATTTTTCTACCCGTTTCACCAATGTATGCTGATTTACAATCTTTGCAATAGATCTTGTATACTCCGCTAGAGTCGAGGTTATTTATTTTTTCCTTTGTGTTATTAAGTAGGTTGTTTAGCTTGAATGTAGTTTTGTCTACAGGAGTTAATTTATAATTTTTGAAATAATGGCGAAGACGATTGTTAATATTGCCTTGATATGTGAAGCTTCTATAAATGTTCTCAGTAGTATTATTATTATTTAAATTTGGGATTAATGAAAGTCTGTATAATTTTTGTTCTTTTTGAGTTATTAATTTGTTGATTGTGCTAAGTGGAAATTGGTTACTGTATGCTAGTTGTCTAATAATGTCCAATTCATGTTTGAGTCTGTCGGTTGTGAGTGGAATATTGTATGCGCGATGGATGAGGTTATGGAAAGCTGCGGTTTTATGTTGCATGTTATGATGTGAGTGGAAGGGTATTAAGGAGTCTGTGAGAGTTGGTTTCCGGTAAATGTTAAATTCGATAGTATCGTTTGTTTTAATGAGAGTTAGGTCTAGGAAATTGATGGTTTTATTATCTTCTTTCTCTATAGTGAATTGAATTTTTGGATGTAATTTATTTATGTCTGTAAAAAATGTTTCAAGATCTGATTCAGGACCGGTCCATATGCAAAGGATGTCATCTACATATCTATACCATTTTAAAATGTGTTGGGAAGCTGGTAATTTATGTATTTGCTCTTCGATGTTATCAACAAAAATATTAGCCAAGATTGGTGCTATTGGAGAGCCCATGGGTAGGCCATCTGACATCTGATAGTGTTTTTGATTAAATAAACAGAAGTTTTGTTCTGCAGTTAGTTGTATGAGGTTGATGATGTCATTGACTTCTTGTTTATCTATGATGTTGTTTTCAAGAATTTTTTTGGTTATTTTTAGTGTATCTTTAATATCTACGTTGGTGTATAGATTCACTATATCGAAAGAGACAATTATATTGTTGTGTGGTAGTTTGATATTATGTAGTTTGTTAGTAAGGTCTTTAGAGTTAATGATGGTATATTTGGGTTTGTATTCTATGTCAGTGGTGATAATTTTGTTCAAGATTTTTGCAAGTTTGTCCGTGGGAGAGTTATAAAATGTGACAATCGGTCTAATGGCTAAGTCTTTCTTATGCAGCTTTATTTGACTATACATCTGCGGCATTAAAGGGTTCATTGGTGTGATATTAAGCTTTTTATTATTATATTTATTAATAGTATCGGCCGTTGTTTTTATTAGATTTTTTGTCTTGGTCATAAATTTGTTTAGTGGGTTATTCTTAAGTTCGATGTAATTATTGTCTTTCAAGAATTTTGTCGTTAAGTCTATATATTCACCTGTATTGATTAATACTAAGCCAGCGCCTTTATCAGCGAGTGTTACAGTGATGTCTTCTTTATTTATTTTTTTACGAAGGTCCTTGATGGTATCTACTTCTTGTGAATGTTTGAAGTCTGCGATGATATTATTGTGTGAATTGTAGTTGTTAATTTTGTTTTCTTCTTGATTTAGGAATGTGATACATGCATTTCGTAATTCATTTTCATCTGGTTGGTATCGAATCGCTGCGTCCATTTGAATTGATAGTTTTAGTAGGTCTACGTTGTTCGATTGTGGGGCATATTTGTGTCCTTTGTTTAGAATAATTTCTTCTTCTTTGGTTAATTGTAGGTCGCTCATATTGGTAAATCTTTTGTAGAATTTGTGTATTGTTTTTGGTATTCGATTTTCTTTCTTTTCTTTTTCTAATTTGTTTTTTATGAGGTTGTTAATTTTGTTCAATTTTCGTTGTTTATCAATTGTTTTGTAAGTTTCTGCAGCATTTGTGTTTGTTTCCCTTAGATTTTCTAATTCTGTGTAGTCTAGGGATTGTGCTAGTTGAGAGTGTATGTGATAAAGTTCGATGTCAATTTTGTTTAGTTCTTTATAATGTTTGTATTTTGCATCGTTGAGTAATTTTTTCCTAACGTGTTCGTGGATATTTTTCCTGGTGTTATTTGGTAGTTTATATTTGATAAAATTGGGTGTAATTTTTTCTTTTATACAGATGTTGATGAACCAAATATGCTGTAATTCTTTGGTCTTTTTGAATATTAGTTTTTTGTAATGTTTTTTGTAGAAGTGGACATGGTCAGCCGTATTTGCAGAGTTTAATTTAGATGTGAGGTTTTCCATTATATAAGGTCAGATTATGTGTTCAGATAGGGGTATACTTCCTTATGGATGGGTAAATAAAAATGCGTAGTCGCAACTAGTTTCGTCTAATTAAGACATCATCAGGCGAAATCTACAAATTGAACAATTGTTAAAATACATAATTGGTTGGTGTATATAAAATAAAATTTTTTAAAAAATATTTACATTTAAATTAAAATTAATAAACTAAAATTACTTACGAGTCATTAACAAACATTACAATTTTGTCATTGGTTCGTAGCATAATTGCTTTTGCCAACTAATTAAAAAGAAAAAACAAAAAAATTTCTTCCTTCTTCAACTAAACAATTGTTTACCATTTATCTTTATGGTTAATTTTGAAAATTGGTAAAATCTACAAAACTATAAAATAAAATGTTATGGATTTAAACAAAGAATTAAAATGATGTTGTTAATTCTACAATTAATAAAATTACTTACAAGGATTTGGGTTATTAACGATCCTGGAAAATTCACCACTTGAAGAAATTTTTCTTTTTTACTTTTTTATAACAATGATATTATAATACCTCTGTACATTAAGGGCGAGATTATTGGTAAAATCTGTATAAATTTTTTATTATTTTAAGATTAACCTTAATTTTTATTTTTGATACCATGTGCTTTTTCCAAAATTTTGGTTAGGTGTAAGATAATGACAGATGTGACCATTGAACATATTATAGAGGCTTAAGTTGACTAGTGTTTATTAAATATACAATGTGTCATAGTATTAATATTAAGTCATACGAGTGTGCGCCTATACAGAGTGTCTTAGCGACAATATTCATTTTACTCTAATTTTTATTCAAATAAACAAGCGAAATCGGACGTAAAATTGTATGACCCATTTATTTAAACTTTACTAACACACTTATAAGTAAAAAGTGACTTGCGTAGTTGCCATTTAAAAATGCTAGTTGAGCTCAAGACCTTAATTTTTAAAACGTTGAATACAATTCGTATTCGACATTACATGGACAAAAGGTGGTAAAATATCCAATATCACTGTTTTGACGTAATCATTTCGGTAGGCAACCAACGTTACGGTAGGTTTGCAACCAAACATTAATTTGAATTGCGAATTATAGTAGGCAACCGCCGTTACACACATTTGCAACTCTTAAAAAGATGGGGGCCGAAGCCATTAAAAAACAAAACAATAAAATATAAATTTAAACAAACTTTATTCTCGATTAAACAACAAACTCTAAGTAAAAACAATTAATTTTATTACAAAATATTTATATACAAAGTCATTTCAATTTATTTTATCATAAACTATTATTTAATTTCTTCGGTTTCTATTTAGGATTTCAAGTACAACTCTTCGCATCACTTCATCAGTCTGTGGTTCTAGTGTTACAATTTTAAGCGGATCACTGGGGGGAAACTCCTTACGGCAATTTGTGCAAGTAGGTTTTTTATCCAGCCAAGCCATTATACAATTTTTATGGAACAAGTGTTTACAAGGTAAAACCAGAGCAAACTCGGAAATCTCAAAGTCCTCACAACAAATTGTGCACACTTGACCTAGTTCACCAACTTCCACCATGGGTAAATTCTTCATAAACTCTTTAGAAGTAGCTGGAAACAAGTGATACATATCCATCTTTTCAGAATGTAGACTGTATTTTCTAAAATTTGTTATGCTACTGAAATTCAGTCTGGATACAACGAGGAAAACTTACTTAATGATACATGACAATCTAGATTTCAGTTGTTATTTATCATTTATCCAACATTCCATGGCCTACAGTGATTTAAAGTTTAAAATTGGAGGTTCAAGCAACCTTCCTCTCGCGATCGATTGCGGAACTAATGGAATGACGTCGTAACCCACAACATCACCGTAAAAGTGGTTGCCTATTTTTAAATTAATTTGAATCTCGAATTGATGTTTTTAATAAATCTAATCAACGGTTAAGATTACGAATTTTATTAGATTCAGCTTCACAATCTAATGTTATTACAGAAAATGCTGCCAAACTTTTAAACTTACCTTTACAACATACCAATATAACTGTAAGAGGAATTAATCAAGGTTCGTCTATCCTAAAATCATCGACAGTAATAGGGTATTTGACAGTGGTTAAAAATTAACAGAAATTTATTTTTAAACAATAGTTTAGGTTCCAATAATACTGAAAATCACATTGTTTTAAATAAAATCGGTCAAATTCCCAAGAAATTTGTTAAAATAAAATAGCTAAAGTATTTCCCGGTATTTAGTCACGTGACCAAAAACGCATGAAACGCCAATCAGCGGCGAGTGACGTCACATGTTTGTAAACCTAAAACGAACATCTGTGTGCACTGTGTAACAGTTGTGTTTTGGCGATTTTTGTGAAATTTATTAACGTTTTTGAATTTTGAAGTGTAAAGGTGGTTTTTAAAATGTTTATTCTTGAACCTGGATTTATGAAAGCAGACAGTTCTAATTTACCAAGGGTGGATTCGATTATGGTGGCATGCTTGTTTGCAACTAGTAAGGACTTCTGTTCTGCAGAATTCAGAAATGTTAAAACATTAATGTAAGTATTTATGGTGTTTATTTAATAAATATTAAATTATAGGTAGAATAACTACCTAATTAACCTACGAAGTTTCCATTCAATTTATAGGTTATTTCAATAGTACATCCTTTTAAACCATTTTAAAGTTTGCATTGTTTAATTTGTATTATCTTTTTATTTATAGGTCCTCAAGACAATCCTACGGGGATGATGCCATAGGATATGTGCAGTTAAAGCGTGAGGGAACATTATGCACAATAAAATGCAAGATTTGTCCCGAACACAAAGTTCATTCCAAATCATACGCAGTCACCAGTCACGATGCTTATTGATGAAGACGATGGTATAAAAAGTGTTCAATGTCAGGATTGTGCCGCTTCCCAAGGTGGTTGTAAACATGCAGTTGGATTCCTTATGTGGGTACATCGGAGAAGTGAGGAACCTTCATGTACCTCCGTAGTGTTACTGGAAAAAATCAAAATTGGCAAAGGTTGGCACAACATTAAAATTTATTACGACCACCGAACTTGCTACAGGTACTGGTGCATCAAAAAGGACCTTATCTCCAGACACTGGGGTTTTAACAAAATTTATAGAAGAGGCAAAGAGACAGAAGCTTAAAAACTGTCAGTTAATAAAACACCAAATTGACGAAGATGCTAAAGGTGTTGAAATGTTTTCATTGCATCAACTTTCTTTTAAATATAATGAAAATAGTGCCGAGGTTTTTCTAGAAAAAATTTCACTTGTTTTCACAGACTCTATTTTAAAAGAAATTGAAATAAAAACAAGAAACCAATCTGAAAATAAACTATGGTATGAGCTGAGGTATGGCAGGATTACCGCATCTAAGGCGTATGAAGTAAGTAGATGTAAAACTGAAGATGGGTCATTAATTTCAATGATTTTGGGTGCAAAACTTCCTGTTACCTTTGCGATGAAACGGGGTATTACATTGGAAGAAGTTGTAAGGCATTCTTTGAAAGACAAACTTGGGAAGAGAATTGATAAGTGTGGCCTCATCATATCCAAGGAATATCCAATGATTGCCGGATCACCTGATGGTATTTGTGATGGATCGGTAGTGGAAATAAAGTGTCCCATAAGCAAGAAAACATATGCTAATTATGTTAAAGATGGAAAAATTGCAAACAAATTTTATACCCAAATTCAGCTACAGATGTATTTGGCAAAGATGGAGAAAGGCTTCTTTTGTGTGGCTGATCCAGATTTTACAAAAAATAACAAAGTGGAAATAATTTCTATAAATTTTAATGAGAACTTTGTTAGTGACATTCTAGTTAATTTATCTACTTTTTGGAAGGACAAAATATATCCCCTTATTCATAGGAGTACTTCAATTTAATTTTTATAAATATGTCATTTTAAATTATGTTTTTTAACAATACATGTATACTTTTCTTTGTGGTTCAGATGTATATACAAATCTTGTTTGATTGTTTATGCACATAATTTTTTCTGATGAATTGAGTATTTCACGTATGAAATAAGTAAAACAAAGTTATGCATATGTTGTTTTTTATTTAATAATAGCATCTTGTAAATTAACTAAGCCACAAGCAATGGTTATAATATCATCAAGAACCCGAATTAGATTAGTATTTATACATGCATGTGGTTTTAAAAAAGAAAACTCCCTTAAACGCCTTATAACTCTTTCTATATGGATTCTTAAACTGGCTATTTGTTTTGTCTGTCGAACTTCAGATTTTGACAATTTAGAACCAGCACCAACACTTGGAGGCCGTACCAACCGACATCCAGATTTTAGCAACAGCTGCTCGAGATGTTTGAATCCTCTATCTGCTAATACACAAGCACCACTTTCCAAAGTATCTATAAAATTACAATTTTCTACTAAGGTTACATCACTTATTCTCCCACCATATCCTGGAGAAATATAATTAATTAAACCATCTGGTGTACTAGATACAAGATATTTTATGGTATTTGCTTTTTTGTATTCCGACCAGGTAAGAGCCTGATTTACTGCCTTAGAAGGTTTTTCTATTTCAATTTCCAAGCAATCAATTATACAACTTACATCATAAAATTTATGTCGAAAGGCCATAGGTAAATTCCTTTTAATTATTTGTTTATCTAATTTTACTATAAAAGGCCGCAAAGCATTAGATAAGAAAGGAACATTTTTTAAAAATATCTTACTTGCATAGGACAATGATATTCCAAACTCATCGGCAAGTTCAGAAAATTTTGTGTTAAGTCTAATTTTTTTTAAACATAATAATATATGCTCTTCAGAAATAGAAGTTTGTTGTTCTAAAATCTTTAGTAGAAAATAGCAATTTTGTGGAATACCAATATAAAATCGTGGCCTTTTCTTGATTTTTTGTAAGGTACTTGAAAGTAGCAGTTGGCAAATTTTATCTCCATCCATTTTTATTTCTTGCTCAGTTGAAGTGCTGCTGTCAGAAGGAACTTGTGGTACCTTAAAGGATTGATCCGATGAAAAGGAATCTGTACGAGCCAAAGATGTTGCAGATACTGAACTTTCACTGTCTGACTGTTCATCGTCCTTATGCTTTTTTTTTTAGTGATTAAGCCTGATGTTGAAGGTATTGCTATGTAAGCTTCACTTTTTAATGGAGATGTAGCAATAGATGTGGACGTGGTTGATATTTTGATAGGTGATACTGCCATATTATGCATTTTAGTTACAGTTTGTGTGTTTTTGCTTCTAAATGTGGCTCGCAAATTAACTTGAATTGATTTGTCTGAATTAGTAGGTGTGACCTGTATTGATTTATCTAAATTGACTTGACTCGACTCAATCTGCACTTCATTGATGCAAGGAAAGCCTACAAATAATGTAACACCTTTAAAAGGACCTAAGTTCAAGCTCATAATATACATACCTGGATTTATGCTCAGGGATTCATTCAACGATGTGGTATTTTCTGTTTGTTGTACAGTCACTGATTCTCTTTCTTCCAAATCTCTTTCACAATCCTCAACTAGATGCTTTCTTTGCCTTTTTACAGCAAGAGGGCGAGTAATTGTGCTGGTAGCTGTTCGTTTTCTTCTGTCAGGTTGACACTCAAATTTTGTTGGTTCAATTCCACGATTCATTCTAATTTTGCCTACCGAACCCATTAACTGGTACTCCCTATAGTTTTCCATATCATTTTCCAACTAATGTAAAATACAAAACATATTTTTATTATATCAATATAACCTCCAAATTAATGTAAACACAAAATACATATTTTAAAATGAATAATTAAGAAATAATTTATTAAACTTACATTAAAATGATCTTCACAAAAATAAATTACAGATGTGGTTGATAACTTCTTTGGATCTCTTCGTGCAAGCTGCAACCACTTATTACGCCTTTTAATATCATTGGGCACACGAATAAATAATTTATTTGGAGTTTTTATTGAAGTGTTGCTACATTGAGGCACTGCACACCACTTATAAGTTGTTGAATTCATTTTTTTAGAGTAAAAATTCACTTTTTAGATTTAAAACACCTTGACCAAGCTTCACGTTTACAATGTTTACAAACATGTGACGTCACATTGCAATCGTGTCGAGTCGCGCGCCAACTCGTGCCGTTTTAGCGGGATATTTTTTATTTAAATTTTAAACCTCCGATTTTAAGCGTATTATTGGAAAAAAAAAAATTTGATAATTTTTACGTAATTATTAGGGGCATATGTAGAATTTACAGTACTTTTAAAAAAACTGTCAAATACCCTATTAAATTAAAATCAATTTACAGTTCCAATACTTTCAATGTAAAATGCCTTCTAATACCCAAAATAACTACTGATTTGCCATCCATTTCTTTAAATATAAATTATATAAATATTCCACAAAATATTAATCTTGCTGATCCAACATTTTTTAAATCTGGTCCGATAGATATTCTTATTGGTGCAGATTTATTTTATGAAATTTTAGATATAGGACTAATTAAACAACCAAATGGACCATTATTTCAAAACACCAAACTTAGATGGATAGCATCAGGGAAAATATTTCAAAGTAAGAATAATAGCATTCAATCATTTATTTCTTTGAACGATATTCATAATGATTTAGAAAAATTTTGGAAATTAGATGAATTTTTAGAACAAAAAAATAATTTTTCAGAAAAAGAAATGTATTGTGAAAAATATTTTAATGAAACAACAACTCGTGACAATGATGGAAGATTTATAGTTAAACTTCCTTTAAGAGAAAATCTTGATGAATTGGGAGATTCTTATTTTACTGCTTAATCTAGGTTTATATCTCTTGAAAGAAAGTTTAATAAAAATCCAGACTTTAAACAATCATATATTAATTGTATCAATGATTATAAAAATCAAAATCATTTATCAGAAGACTTCACAGAATCTAAAAATTCATTTTATTTACCACACCATGCGGTTATCAAAGAATCTAGTGGAACTACTAAACTTAGAATAGTTTTCGATGCTTCGTGTAAGTTAGAATCTGGTCTTCCAATTAATTCTTTTCAATTTATAGGACCAACAATACAAAAAGATTTATTTTCAATAATTACACGATTTAGAACTCATCAATTTGTCATAGTCGGAGATATTGCTCAAATGTATAGACAAATTTGGGTACATAAAAATGATAGGAAGTTTCAAAAAATTATATGGCGGGATAATTCAGATCATCCTATTAAATTTTATCATTTAAATACTGTAACTTTTGGATTTTCAGCAGCACCATTTTTGGCTATTCGTTGCTTATTTGAACTAGCTAATTTAAATGAAATTAATTATCCTAAAGAAGCACAGATCATAAAAAATGATTTTTATATTTAGGTGGGTTATGGTGTGAGGACAAATACAAAACTCTCTTTATTCCTTTATTTCGCTAAAATTTTGCGAAATAAAGGAATAAAGAGAGTTTTGTTTTTGTCCTCACACCATAACCCACCTAAATATTACAACTAAGGACACTACTAACATGGATTTAAATGATTTTTATGTTGACGATTTGATTACCGGTAGCAATTCTATTGAAAGTTTATTAATTATTCGAAAAAATTTAATTGAAATATTAGACCAAGCTAAATTTAAATTAAGAAAATGGAAAAGTAATATCAAAGAACTTAATGAAGATTCTGAACCTACAATCTTAATTAAAAATAAATCAGGTAAAGGTTCAAAGTTAGTAAAATGCTATATTTGTGTATTTATTTGTATGACAACAAAAGCTTTACATTTAGAGACTGTTACTTCTTTGTCAACTTCTTCCTTCATTTCAACATTTCGTAGATTTATTTCACGTAGTGGTAAACCTATGCAAATATTTAGTGACAATAGTACAACTTTTATTGGAGCAAATAACGAAATTCGAGAAATGTACAGATTTCTCTCAATGAAAATGAAATAACTCACCATTTTAATAATGAAGGTATTCAATGGAATTTTATACCTCCCAAAGCATCTCATTTTGGAGGCATTTGGGAAGCTGGCATTAAAAGTATCAAACATCATTTATAAAGAGTTTTATATAACGTTTCATTTACTTTTGAAGATCTTTGTACGGTATTAACTCAAATGGAATCCATATTAAATTCTCGTCCATTAACTCCTTTGTCACAAGATCCAAACGATCAGAGGCGGATTTAGGTTTCTGCCGCCGGTAGGCTAACATATTTTGCCGCCTAAAAAAAACACTAAAAATAGTTTTAAAAACATATTTTATTGCCCCATTTTAAAAAAATTGAAAATTTGCCGCCGTCATAAATTTGCCGCCGCAGGCTTCAGCCTATCTAGCCTATTGGTAAATCCGCCCCTGCAAACGATTACGAAAGTTTAACACCTGCACATTTTTTAATTGGAAGATCATTCAACACAATACCAGATCCAAATATTATAGACATTCCAATCAACCGTTTAAATTTCTATCAACGTTTTTGGAAGAGATGGTCTAAGGAATACATATCATAATTGCAACAACGAATTAAATGGAATCAAGTTTCAAAGAACATTAAAATTGGCACCTTGGTTTTAATAAAAGAAGATAACTTACCATCTGCTAAATGGATGTTAGGAAGAGTTCTTCAATTATTTCCAGGAACAGGTGGAATTAACAGAGTAGCTTCAGTGAAATGTAAAGGTGTTATTTTTAAGCGGCCTTTGACCAAATTATGTATGCTTCCAATTGAAAACGATGATAAAAATTAATTACAAGAAGATTTTGATTTGATATTACATTTTCCTTTGTATTGTATTTAATTTGTTTATTGTAAGCAGTCACTTTTTTTAGGCGGCCAATGTTATGTTAGAGTTTTTTTTATTTTTATATTTTTGTTAAAAAAATCAAATATGTTATTGACACGTTGTTTTAAAAAAAAAGATTATTGTAATCATAATTGTAATCAATCATTCAGTTTCTCCTCGTGAATAAACACGCGCATTTTTTATATACAGTACATTTTTATTTTAATAAAATTTCAAAAACAGTATGTGTAACAAAATATAAAAAAATTGCAACTTTATTTTCGATTGAAAAATAAAATCTGAAAAAGTGACTAACTTTTTATTTTTTTGACCACCGAGCTGATTTTGAAAAAAACTTTTTATGCAGTTTTACCAAGAACTGTATGTGTAACAAAATATAAAAAAAAATGAGCGCTTATATTTTTTCGTTTTCGATTAAAACAATAAAATTTGAATAAGTGATTAATTTTTTAAATTTTTTTACACCTGGTCTGATTTTGAAAACACTTTTTACGTAATTTTACTAGGTAGGTAAAGGGCAATTATTTAAAAATCCGCCCACTAAAATCAAAAATCGACCTGTCCGAGCGTTTTTTTTCAAAATTGAAGTTTAATACCTCATTTTAGAACTAATCAAAATACGAAATTTGGTTTGTATTGTGCAATAAATTAACGTTTATACTGAAAAATGCATATATGATTTTTTCGCTCATAGAGTGCAAGTACATTCTGATTGGTTCTAACTTACGTGTAACTCGTATTTCCCTCCTTCTTCTATCTGTTTTCATTTTTGCGTTTTATATAAAAATTTTGAGTTGTTTAATAATAAACTCGAGGTTGAGCTTTCTTCTTGGATATTATTGCTTTTAATCAACTCAAGTTTGGTTGTGCGATTGGTAATAACTATCGAATCAAAGATCATAGAAAAAATCGCGACAACAACATTTGATTCTCTAGTCATTGCCGGGACAACGAAACTTTCCTGCAAAATCAACAATATCCGAAAAAAGTTTAATCTCTTGTTTATTTGCCCCCTAAAACCACGTGTGTCAACTTTTCGTGTCACCAATGTTCTTTGTTTTCTTGTAAATGAGGATTTTATTCAACTATGTCAGGTGCTCAAATTTCTATTTTTTTAGAAAATCACAAAGAAGAAATTTCAGCATCTGACGTATTGGAATAAAATCCGCATTTATAAGAAAACGTAGAACATTAGTGACATGAGTTAAAAGACCTTTTCTGTGGAGAAATGAGAAGGGATTACTTTAGTAAAGTTAAAATTTTCATAAAGTTGAAGGAAAAAGTGTTAGGATTAAAATAATGGTCATCCTCGACTTTACCATTCCCGAAAACTTTTTTAAACTCTTTTAAAGGACTAGAAGATGCACCCCAATATCAGAAAACGACTTCCAAACTTTTAAAGTAATATAGTTCTTATAATAACTTTTTTTTAACAAAAATTGCATTTCCCGCATCCCTCTTTGAGTTGAAATATCTCCCTAATGAAGCATTTCCGGACCCATGTTCATAGGATTTTTATTTAAGGAATCAGCACCCGAGAGATTTTAACATAAATGTGAATCACCCCGTATAATCACTAATAAATAAATTTTGTATAAATAATTTTTTACTTGACGTTTATTTCAAATTTTTACATTCTATAATTTTAAATTTTTTTTGTTTTATTTGATACTTTATTCATTTATTATTTAATTATGGTTTTGGATTTAATTTTTCTGCAAAAATTAAGATATTTTCAAAAAAAAAACAAATTTACTATGATATGCATTTGCAGAATGTTAAAACGCTTTCGCATAAAGTAAGATACGATAAACTTAAATTTAATAGTTACTAAACAAGTATTTTTTATTGATATTATTAAATTACCTAAAAAGTAATTTCGCCGAAACGTCCTCGCGCCGAATGGGCTGCGTCGAATCGGTCCCGCCCAAAAGTCCTAGACCGGTTACTCATACAGTCCTAAGTGAAACTACCTAAAAAGTATTTTTCTTCAAACGTCGGCAAATGTAATATTACGTATGTATGTAAGTATGTAACACAACAAGACAGGTTGAGTATAGCTCAATGTCTAATCTGTCAAAGCTATTTGCTGCCGCCCGCGCCGACATTTAGCGCTATTTCATGTCCCGCTCAAGCTTGTCATGTCAAACTATGATATTTAATATACTATTCAAACTCAGACCCGGAGTCAAAAAATTAGAAAAAAAAATCAAAAATAAAGTCAATTTTTAGATTTAATTTTTTTCATCGAAAACAAAAAATATAAGAGCGCTATTTTGTTACTCATACAGTTCTAAATAAGACTACATAAAATGTTTTTTAAATCAGACCAGGATACAGTGGGAAAAATGCCAGAAAACGCGGCAAAGGCCAAAGACCCCAAAAATGAAGTTTCGATTTTGGGACTATTTTTGTCCTAGGTAATATAGTCAGATATTCCTGTGACCACTCCTACCCTTGGAATTAATTAATAAAAAAGTGCATTTCGCGGTGCGCTTGAAGCTTGCGTTCGCACTTTGCTGGCGCTCCATTAAACTGATCACTGTTTGTTTTGTAGTTGTCCGAATTTTGTTTTGAAAAATGGATTTCCTTTATAAAAGTATACAGGGTGGAAGATTTAACTTGAGACAAATGAATAATTTAAAAACTAAAAGGTTTGGACAAAAATCTTTTAAATAAAAGTTGTTTGGTTTAAAAGGGGAAAACCATGGTGCAAGTTATTTATTCGTTAAAGGTCATCTTTGTGTTAATTTCAATGTAAACCAAGTTTTTTTAAATGAAAACCTATAATTTGTTAGCAATTTTAAAATTAACTCTTAACTTAACTTTAACATAAATCATTTTTTTGATACATTTTAAATTTTAAGAAAAAAAATTTTTTTGACGCTTGACGATAAAATTAGTATGTTCTTTATTTTCCCCCATATAAAACTAACAATTTTTATATAACACATTTTTTTCAAAACCATTTTTTTCTAAGGTTTTTAGTTTGTTAGATTTGTCTCAAGTTAAATGGTCCATCCTATACAGGGTGTCCCATTTTATTTTCTGTGGTACCAAAAAGTTTTTTGACATAATACAGATAATTTTTGTGTACAATGCAGTAAAATAAATATATATTTTTTTTTCGCTAACGGATTGGCCGGAAATGAACCAAACTTCTTTTTTTCTTATGGCACCCATATTGGATTTACACATATTCGGAATCAGTATATTTTTCTGAGTAATTTGGTATACCAAATGTCATATTAAAAAAAAATAAAATTATTTGATTTTACAAACTAACATTGGACTTTAAGAGATGTAAATTGTCAATAACATAAATGTAACTATTTAAAATATTAAATGTAAAATAAATATGTATTGACAGTTTACATCTATTCAAGGCCATTTTTGGTTAGTAAAATAAAATTATTTCTATTTTTCTTAAAATTTTACAATATCAAATTACTCAGAAAATACACTAATTCCGAATATTGTTAAATCCAATATGGGACACCCATTTGACGTTGGACTGTATGGGTATCTTTATTATTATTGGAGATAGAAAGTCGGTTAAATGGGCAAAGCAGTAGAGATTTTTTCGAATATTAATAATTCATTTACAAAAAATTTGAATATCGCATCGTTCCAACACTATATTGAAAATAAACAAGTAATAACAAAAGATACCCATACAGTCCAACGTCAAATGGGACACCCTCAATAATTTTTTTATAATTTTATAATTTTAAAATATGGCTATAACTTCTTTATTTTCTGTGGTACAAAAAAAGTTGTTTGACTTAATACAGACAATTGTCTGTGTACAATGCAGTAAAACAAATGAATATTTTTTTCGCTAACGGATTTACCGAAAATGAGCCAAACTTATTTTTTTCTTATGGCAGCCATATTGGATTTACACATTCGGAAACAGTATTTTTTTCTGAGTAATTTGGTATACCATATGTCATGTTTAGAAAAAAATAAAATTATTTGATTTTACAAACTAACATTGGACTTTAAGAGATGTAAATTGTCAATAACATAAATGTAACTATTTAAAATTTTAAATGTAAAATAAATCTTAAGAGAATACTCGGTGAAATGTGTAATTCCGCATTTCGCCCGCAAAAGTATTGAAAAATGGTGATTTTTCAAACCATTTGGTGAGATTACTAATTGAGCAAAATGAAAAATTTTAATTGCATTAGAAAGAACGTTTATTGTGTTAGTACGATAGAAGACGCTTTTTTTATATTTTTTACTCAAAATTGTGCTAAAAAGGTCTAAAAAATAGCATATTTTTGCACATTTCAAGATTTTTTTTACAATTTTGAGTAAAAAAATAGAAAAAAAATTAAAAATATTCTTTTTTTTAATCGAATACAAAAATATTTAAGGGCGCCATTTTTGATAAATCGTTACACATTAAGTCCTCAGTATAACTACATAACAAGTTTTTTCCAAAATCAGAACCGGAGTAAAAAAAAAAATTGAATACAAAAAAATGTAAGAGTTTATTTATTGTATTTCGTTACACATAAAGTCCTCAAAAACTAGGTACATAAAAAGCTTTTTTTCAAAATAAGACCCTTCGATAAATAGAAAAGTCGGTATCGAATTGCTTCGAAATGTTAAAAAAGGATGGGGAGATTTTATAAAAAAGATGTATGAGAGCGACAATATTATCGATTAAATTCTTGATTCTTGATTTATCAGATTACAGGAGCCGGAGTCCAAAAATTAAAAAAAAATTGAAAATATAGTCACTTTTTCAGATGTTACTTTTTGTTCGAAAACAAAAAATGTAAGGGTGTATATTTTATATGTGGTTATAAATACAGTCCTAAGTGAATCTATGAAAAAAATTTCAAACTCAGACCCGGAGTGAAAAAATTAGAAAAAAAACAATCAAACCGGTTAATTTTTTGGATTTTAATTATATTATCTTGGAATAAGAGGTAACGTTTTATATCTGCTGAGGTCATTTCTAAACAATAGGAAAATGTTTGTTGAAGTAGAAAATGAAAAGTCTGATGTCTTCCAGACCAACGAAAGGGTAGCACAGTGTTCAACAATTTCACTTCCAGTTTCACCGGAAATGACATCAACTTTCTTATTTTAACACGTTCACGCCGGCGCGTACCACCGGTGGCCCGCACTAGACTGTCTCATCGGGCGGCGCGTACCATCGGTGGCCCGCACTAGTCTGTCTCATCAGGCGGTGCGTACCATCGGTGGTACGTATTTGATTGTGTTAAAAGAATGAAAATTTTACGCAAATTCATCAAAAACATTTATTTTTAAGCATAATTAATAACGTATAATATACATAACTTTTGTTCAATAACATAAACATAATAATTCGGTATTATAAATACAAATAACTCAAATTCCATAAAAAATAACATAAAAATTCAATATTATTTATTTTATAACTTCATTATTTATTGTTTTTTGTGTAATTTGTTAAAACATTTCAAGCAAAGTGCTGGTTGACCTTTGCACTGCCCACAATACGTCTTAACTTTTCTAGTTTTGTTAGTGGCATACTCTCTGCCCTTTTTCTTGGACAAATTTTTATAGCATTCCGCGTATACAGGTGTGAGCAAGCAACAATCGTGCGCCGCCAGATGACGCGCAACACGAACATGTGCACCGCCAGTTGCCGCGCAGCATGAATTATAGCGCCGTCTCACAGCGAAAAACATGAACATCGGCGCCGGCGTGAACGTGTTAAATGTACATTTAATTAAACATTGGTAAGTTCCAAGTATGTTTATGACAAAAAAAAATTTTTCTTCAGAACTTTAAAAAAATTTTGGCATTTTTTTGGTAATTTTTTTTAATAAAATCTATTAAAACTACTCTTATACAGAGGGGTGCACAAAATATGGTCAACGATGTAGCTTCGTTATTTCTTATCCGATTTTCATGTCATATGTCAAATTAAATGGTTTGAAGAATACTACTATCAGATAACAAAAGATTAATTCTATTTTTGAAAACATCAGAGGAAGAGGAGGCAACTTTTTTTTTTCAAATGGCAACATATTTTTTTCGATTGAAAAAAATCATTAACAAAAATAATCTAAACCAATTATACCAATAATTTTTTTTTTAAATAATTTTTTTTTCTTATTTTTTTTTAAATTTTTTATTATTAATTTGTTTTAATTTAATTCTATTGTTTTTTTTTTGTTTTAGAGTTTTCAGTTTTTTATTTTTTTAAATTTTGTTTTCTAATTTATTATTAATAAATTAAAAAATTATTAATAAATTAAAAATTATTAATAATAAAGTAAAAAACAAAATTTAAAAAAATAAAAAACTGAAAACTGAAAACTCAAACACAAAAAAAACAATTGAATTAAATTTAAAAAAATTTACAAAAATTAATTGAAAAAAAATATATTGGTATAATTGGTTTAGATTATTTTTGTTAATGATTTTTCTCAATCGAAAAAAATATGTTGCCATTTGTAAAGGAAAAGTGCCTCCTCTTCCTCTGATTTTTAAAAATAAAATTAATCTATTATTATCTGATAGTAGTATTCCTCAAACCATTTAATTTGACATAGCACTTATTAAAATCGTATAAGAAATAACGAAGCTACATCGTTGGCCGTTTTTTGTGCACCCCTCGGTATAATTTAAATAGGTAAAATAAATTGTAAGTTATGATATTCATTCGGCAGTTTTCGAGAAATTAATTTTAAAAATATTTAAACTGCGTTATTTGCTTAAACACAATTTTATCACTAAATTAGGGCCCCATTAATAACAAATAAAAATGCCTCACGTAATTTTTTTTTAAGTTTTAATATCATGCTATTTTCTAACAGACGAGAAACATAATTGTGTAATTCATTTGATAGTAATTGTAATTCTAAAGAAAATCTTTTTAACACATCGATAAACAAAACAATTATTGGATCGAGTTTGTACACAAGTAACATCCAAAGTACCTCACTTACTAGCTTCAATACAAATCAATTTTATTATCACTTTCGCCTAACTCTAGTTGAAAATCCTTACCTCAAGCCGGATACAAATTCACCCCAAGGTAATAGTTTTCTTTAAAAGCTTCTTGTTATTGTATTTTACATAATCTGGTAGAATATTAACATCACTCGAACTTTATTTGTCGATAAAAAAAAATAATAAATTGAGTGCGAGTACACATACACCCCTGTCGTTGTTTCCTCTAAACCAGATTAAACGATCAGAAAATACAGAAAACATTGGCTTAGTTAAAAAAAAATGTCTGTGTGGAGCACTCGATGACTCGACTATAATTTAGCAGTTCAGTGCCAAAAGCGTGCCGAAGAAATTTCACAAGAATTTCTAAAGAATGTTAATTTTGCGTGATTTTTTTGTAAATCGCATAAAAATCAAAGTATTTTATGTATATAATATAAAGTGAATAAAAAAGTATTACATAAAAATTTATTTTTTAATACCAAATTACATGTGGGGTGCAAGTGAACCCCGGTCGGACAGATGTGTTATTTTTTGAGCTCGGACCTATAACGGTTAATACTTAAATTAATTTTCCCCGCCCTGCATATTTTAAATGAAATAAAATAAATTTCTGTTCTACGATTTCCTTTAAAAATCGAGGGCAATACGAAACGTGGTTTTTGCAAAGCCCGAGCTACACAACGGGTTTAAAGAAATTGTACAATTGATATTCGAGGCAATTTTAATATTAGTCGGAGAAAAAAAATACTAGTAAAATAAAAAATTACCTATTAAATTAAAGTCGTACACAATGAAGTCCATTGGTCGACATTCTTGAAGACGGTTTTAACTTGAGAATCCACAGCCAACTCCGGTACACTTCAATATCGATGTTACGCTGAACATTTTTATCGGCACATACAATACACGAAGGACCAATTTTTGGTTCAGACCCATTTAATTCCAGCTTTTTTGTAAATACGTTTAATAAGAATCTATTAATAATAAAAATTAGTGATATTCAAAATTAATTAAATTAACCACAATCACATGTATAAATACCTTACTTACTTTCAATCGCGTGGTCAAATAAATCATAATTCAACAAGTACTGGTCAAATATACTCGTAGGCGAATAATAATTTAGTGATAAAAATTCAAAGAAATTCTTTAAAAATCACCACGCCATGCCATGGTCCCCTTCCCCCTTCATTTACTGTCATTTACTAATGACTAATGCTTAGATGTTAGCATCACATTTTCTACATAATTTTTAATATACAGGGCGAATTCACTTTACGTTTTTGAATTTCTTTCATTAGTGGAAATTAAAACAGTACATACTTGTAGTACACTAATAGTAGTATAATTATTTATAATACTTTACTTTTTACAAAATCATAAGAAATTATTAATTTTGCAATAAGAAAACAAAACAAATATTATGAAAAAAATTAAATAAATTTTGTACAACATGAAAATCTATTTGCGATTCTAGAATTCCAGACGCCCTCTATTGGCTGAAATGTCAACTAAATTCTGTAGTAATCTGACTGGCGCCGATTTATGTTTATTTTATTATAACCTTTATTTGGCACTTGTATTAATATTGTTTTTCTTCAAACGTCAGTAAAATGTCACTTTATGTAACTCAATATGAGAGGTTAAACATAAACTTCAATGCCTAGGCTGTCAAACTACTTTTTCTGCCGGCCGTGAGCGGCAGATAAAGTTAATTTTTCTGCCGCTCAAATGTGTCAAATATTTATATCAAATGTCAAATCAATTGAATTTAATATCTTTATTCTGTTGAATTTAAGCAAAATAATTTGAATTTGATTTACAAAAACACCATATTTTAATTTAAAAAAAATAGAATTCTAAATTTATATTTCAAAATAGTGAACAAAAATAGAAATCATATGTTCGCAAATTGGATTGCTGAAAAAATGAGGTTATGTTATCCTAGTGTCTAGTGTTCACGTTCACCAGTTTCAACACAATCATCACAGTTTTTGTGTAAAATATAACGGCTTCAACTATTATTATAGAAAGTATAAACATTTTATATATTTAAACAATTTCTATAAATTACTTTAATTATCAATTTTCATAGATTATACAAGTATACTAGCGGTGCTTAGCATGGGTGCCGAGCACCCACACACAGTGCGGAGCACCCATTGGCAAAGGGGCATTACAGAGAGAGGTTCGATGTAAATAAAAGCTTGAGCACCTATTGAGATTTGTAAAACCCGGCGCCACTGGTGCTTAGTCAATCAATTCATCTTGAAAGATCACCTAGATAAAAATATGGAATTCTGTCTTGCACCAGTAAGTAATATAAAATTAAAATAAACACAATAACAAAGAACTTTATTTCTGAACTAATTGTATATTGAAGGTACAGTTTGTATTGTTTTGGAATATAATTCCCGAAGTTGAAAGCGAGGTTGAAAGTGTTGAAACATTAGATGCAACTTCCACCATCGGTACTGAAACTGCTTCGTTTTCTGCATTAGATAAACCTAAAGTCCCTGCCGATGAAGTTCCAGGTTCTGAAATTGTAACATTATTTGGAAACGGTTCTCTAAACGAAGATTCAATGTTTGGCTCGGAGACTTCGGAGCTTGTTGACAAAATTGTTTCAGCAATTTTTTTTTTATTATTTAAGCTTTCTTCAATGTAACCTTCAGCTACACTGCTGGACTTCCAGCCCCCATGTCTTTTTAAAGTTGTGACATCTGCTCCCCCATCGACCAGCAGTGTAGCTGAGGTACGTCTTAAGCAATGGCCCGTATAATCATTACAATCTCTTAATTTTAAAAAAGTTGCTACTTCTCTAGCCACATTGCCAATTTTATGGATACCCATTACAACTTTATGACATCTTCCAATCTGATATTTTAAAAAAAGTCTAGGATCTTTCATATCTTCAGGGCTTAGTGAAAAATATTTTTTTAATATCTGTATGTAATTTTCACCAACCACCGTAAATGATCGGACTTTTTTTGTTTTAGAATCTGGAATTCTTATAAGAAGCGCAGATCCTAAATCCTGTACATCATCGGTTTTCATTTTAACTAGTTCATCGCATCGACATGCCCCTGACACTCCAATTATCATTACAGCCTAAATAAAATATCGTATTAGAAGTTATTTTAATTTTTAGTATATTTACTTACTTTTTTATCTAAATATTTATTATCTGGAGCTTCAACCAAAAATTTTTCGAATTGTTCTTTTGTAAAAACTTTAGATTTTTTTGGGGTGTAACCCTCACTACATTTTTTTAAGAAAGCACGAAGTTTCAAATAATTACTAATATCCACCCCGTTCTTGATATTTAGTAAAGATCTGACCATTGAATAATGCGACCACAAAGTAGATGATTTCATTTTAGATTTATTTGCCAACTCGGAGAAATATGCTAACAATACATTTTCTGTATAATTCTTTGCACCTTTTGATTCACACCAATGAATAAATTTATCATAAGCAAGTTTATAAATTCCGGCAGATTTTGTTGGCAGTAAGTTATTAGTTACAGCTGCGGCAGCTTCAGCCAACTCTGGTGGAGTACATGATTCAAATTCTGACGAATCCAACATTTTATTTCCAATGTATACTCGATACAATTTTGAAAATTATTTCTACTAAAATAAAAATTTAGTTTAGTTTTTAATTATTTATAATTTATTATTTTTTGTTTATTTAATCATTAAAGTGAAAATAAAATATTGGTATACTTACAACTTGCAAATCTATTAACTCCAGGAAATTCACTACTTTTATTATTGAAACAAAAGTAAAACGTGCGACAATTGAAAACAAAATACGTACCTGTTACCAACACTAAATAATTATATTACCTAAACGATAAGTCTACTACCAACTTCACTTTAATAAATTTAATGGAATTGTCAAGTACACACCAATGAATCGGAAACAATCGGACAAGATCGTTCTTCGACGTTTACCCTGTCATTTGAATGATGCCAACATATTTAATGAAAATATTAATTATTTTAATTTTGAATACACGTTTGAAGAAAAAATAGCATGTTTTATTCGGAGCTAAAGTGCTTTTCAGTACCTCGTTCGCAAAATTGGAGGACTCGACGCTACGCGTCTCGTCCTCCAAACGTTGCGAACTCGCCACTGAAAAGTGTCACTTTAGCTCCTAATAAAACAATATACTATTATTTCTAAATTATTACCAATATACCTGTGTTTTCTTGTGTATACCTATCCGTGGTCATCTCTGTATTGTATATTATAGTTAGTCGCCGCTAATGACCCAGCTGGCGTGAAGCATTGTGTCCCTGTTCTAATTTTCCTCTAAAACAATATTTTTTCATTCTTTTATTTTCCTGAATTTCTTCCTCCTTGTATAACATGGATGTAAAACCTAGTTGCAATAAATGTAAAAACAAAGTGTCTTTAGCTCGCATTGTTGCATAAAATGTTCGAATGCTTATCATATTAGCTGCGCTAAACGCCTGGCTCAAAGTAAAAAAGGGATTCTTATATCTGATGACGAGTTCGATTGCTGTCTCCTTGATACTAGTAATATTGTTCCAGCCAAATTAAAAATGCCTAAAACCCCAGACAGCGGTACTGAATCGAAAGTTATCTCAGATTTGGTCCAAGTAATTAAAGACCTTCAGTTAACCGTCGCTTCCCTTGTAAATGGCTTGGAAGAAAATAGAAAAGAGCTAGCAGATATGCGTCAAATCATATCCAATATCTCTGATCTTAAAAATGAGAACATTAATTTAAATACAAGGTATGAAGAACTATCTACAAAAATTAAAAATTTGGAATCAACTTCTTCAAAAGACAACAATAATGAAAATTCATTTATAATAGAATATGAGGACCGAAAAAGGAGAGAAAAAAATGTGATGCTTTATAAAGCAATTATAATTTTGAGGAATCTAATTCTTCGTCATCTGAATCGTGTAAAGAAGATGACGCCACTAGAATTAAATCTTTGTTCACTCCAACCCTAGGTGAATTTAGCTTTAAAGCTTTTCCTGTTGGCAAGAAGACTGAAAATCATCCAAGACCTTTGAAAATTATCTTCGAAAACGTGAATGATGCATTTTCCATTCTCAAAATTAAGAAGTCTCTTCCTGGAAATCTAAGTCTACAACCTGATCGCACTGTTAAACAAAGAAATGAGCTAAAAATTGCAATTAATGAACTAAATACCCGAGTGGCTAGTGGAGAAAAGGATCTGATCATAAAATACATCAACAATGTTCCTACAATTATTATTAAAAAAACTAAACAATACCCAACATACCAATACACTGGAGCAACTATCAGCAGTGTATCAAAATGTTAGAGGTTTATGCTCTAAAACTTCTGAATTCTATAACAGTGTTTGTGCTACTAGCCCGGACATAATTTTCCTTACCGAAACATGGTTACATGATGGAATTCTTAGCTCTGAACTCTTTCCTAGTTATTACAACGTGTTTCGTTCAGATCGGCAAGGTCGAAAAGGCGGTGGAGTATTGATTGCCGTCAAAAATTCATATTTATGCCAGGTGATAAACACAAATGATTTAGTTCTTTTGCCTATTGAAACGGTGGCTGTGAAAATATCCTTTAATAGATGTTCACTTAATGTTGTTTGTACTTTACCACCTGCAACTAATATTGAAAATTATAACTGTTTATTTGATTATTTGGGATCGACTTTCGATATGGATGCAAATTTAATTATCGCTGGGGATTTCAATATTGCCGATTATTACAGTTCCTCTCAAACTGGAATTGAGAGTAGCCTTATCGCAGATCTCAAGAACTTCTTTCACTTCTCAAATCTAGTACAAAATAATACCACTCTGAATGTAAACAAAAGAATGCTTGATCTAGTATTATCATCAAACAGCGTTAAATGTTCGATTAAGAAGGATGATATTTCATTAGTGCCCGAAGATCCGCACCACCCTACACTCAACTGCTGCATTTCGTTTAATTCAGAGAGCGTTCCTAAGTTTAAAAGTAATGCTGAACCAAGGTACAACTTTAGGAAAGCCGATTTCGTCTCCTTATATCAAAATATGTGTGAAATATCTTGGGATGATTTATATGCCCTCTCCGATGTTGATGATATATGTGATTGGTTGTACTACATTCTATATTCTCTTTTGGATACCTATGTACCGAAATCATCATATTCTCATAACGATAAATACCCTGTATGGTTTACTAGAGACATCATCAATACTTTGAAGACTAAGGATAAACTTAAAAAGAAGTACTCCATCTCAAAATCGGATTCGGATAAACAAAAATTCAACATCATACGGCAAGAAACTAAGAACAAAATACATGCGGCCAGGCTTCATTACATTAATGAAAGTGAAGAACAAATTAAGGAGGATCCTAGTAAATTATGGACTTACATTAATTCTCTTAAAAAGTCCAGTAGAATTCCAGGTGTAATGATTCACAACGAGATTACAATAAGCAAACCAGAAGATATCGTAAATGCCTTCGCATCACATTTTGCGAGTGTTTATGATAACAATGATCTCTCCAAAAGTACCTGGGATAACAAAATCTTTCTGGGTAACTTCTTAGTCACAGATATTTTGGTTGAAAAACACATGAAAAAACTTAAAAATGGTCTCACTAGTGGCTTGGATCTTATACCATCATTTTTTTTTTAAAGACTGCTCATCAATCTTATGTAAACCTTTATCTTTTATCTACAATAAAATTCTACAATCAGGTTATTTTCCAAAAATATGGAAAAACGTTAGAATCTGTCCAGTCTTCAAATCGGGAAATAAAAATAACATATCTAATTACAGACCCATCGCCCTATTAAGCAATTTCTCTAAGATATTGGAAAGCATTCTAGCGGAACATATTTATTCTAAAGTTCGAAGTAAAATTTCAACTGAGCAACATGGTTTCATGCCGCAGAGATCTACATCAACGAACCTTTTTAACATAACGCAGACCATATCTGAACATCTAGATAATCAACTTCAAGTAGACGTTATATATACAGATTTAAGCAAAGCGTTCGATAAAATTCAGCACAATATACTCGTGGATAAGCTAATGAAATACGACATAAATGGGAATATTATAGCAACAATAAGCTCATACCTTTCGGATCGTAAACAAGTTGTGGAATATAATGCAGTTCGTTCTTGTAACTTCTCTGCCACTTCGGGTATACCTCAGGGATCTAAGTACTTTGGGGCCACTACTATTTCTACTATTCATAAATGACGTTGGAGCACATCTGTCATCCGAACACCTTCTCTTTGCCGATGATACGAAATTCTACCAAGTAATCTCTAGTGAAAACGACTGTTGAATTCTGCAGAATGATATAGATTCCTTTAGTGATTGGTGTTTAGTGAACGGGTTATCAATTAACGTGGAAAAGTGCTGCGTAATTAGTTTCTCACGTAAAGTAAATCCTACTAGTTATATTTATAAAATTAATGGTGTACCAATTAGTAGAGTCTTAGATCATAAGGATCTTGGTGTGATCTTCGATGCTAGATTAACTTTCAATACTCATATAACACAATTAGTTAAGGACTGCAATAGAATGCTTGGTTTTATAATTCGTAGCTCTAAATGCTTTAGGGAAATTGATACTGTTTGTAAATTATATGATGCGTATGTCACTTCTGAACTTCTGTATTGCTCTGTTATATGGTCACCTCTATATCAAGTCTACACTAATCATCTAGAAAATCTGCAAAAGAAATTTCTCAAATATCTTTTCTACCTAAAACATAAAACTTATCCAGATAAGTCAGTCACATACGTAGATTTACTTGAGGAATTTGAATTTTGAAGAGTAAAAATCTCCTAAAGTTTGGTTATCCATATTTAAAACATGAAGGGTAGGTAAAGTCTTAAGTAAACCAAACGTTGAAAGGTTGTTACAAATTTATTAAACCATAATACTCAATCTTCTTATGCATTTCGCAACCGTTTGTTGCATCATCAGAGAAATTCAGATAAATTTAATACACTAAAATACCAATGTTAGCACAAAACAGCATTTCAAATATTAAAACTTACTTGAACTAGAGTCTTAACATAATTTCGAAAAGGAGAGAACACATTCCCATACAAGGTCAACACAACTTTTTAACTATAATAATGGTCCATCAGACAAATCTTTATGTGCAAGGTTCAAATTACAATATTTTTAAATTTTTTAGATTTATTGAAATTGGTTCTTTTTCGAATTTAAAGCCAAAACGTAGAGAACAATTTTGAAAAAGTAGGAGAGCCACATTTACAGTTTCAGTATAGATCAAGAAGGAACAATCATCAGATCACGACGATAAACTAAAAGAAAATTGTTGAAAATAGTTCTTGTTAAATACAAAACCAACCAACCAACCTTTTGTTCTTCAAAAGCGAAGTAGGTCTGATGATCGTTCTCACATCGGGTGTTAACTGTCTTTACAAGACAGATTAACTGCGTAAATTTATTAAAATTTGTTAAATTTAAAACGTAAATTTGTTATTAGAACCTAATTTGTTATTCTATTTTAAAACTTTCTTCGTCATAAACGATTTGACAAGTCACCTTTTAGCTAAAATAATACATTTCAAAAAATTAACGCATGTTTAAGTTAACCTAGAAATTACCTCGTGTTCGTCACAAACGAAATTGGCGATAACCATTACAAATTAATTATTTCTTGGTCAATGTAACATGACTTTTTCGTAAGATGAACCAACAACGAAATATAATACGCCTAACGTATTCTTTTGGGAAATTAGCGTCTTCAAACACCACTCGAGGACGGCCATATTACAATTGACTTAGGTTACAACGCAAAATGGCTTTAAGCAACATGGACTGTGGCGCCATCTGTATATAAGAAAACGTACCACAATTAGGAAAATTGTATAGAGCGCTATAACAGATTTAATCAAACTTTAAGAATTTCAAACAATGAAGAATGTGTGATAGTAGATTGTAAATTTAGTAGGTTTTCATTTTTGTTATGTTTGAATATTTCAATTTCTTCAAGAACATCTAATCTCGTACCTACATTTTGAACATGCAAAATAGACGAATTTTTATCAATATCAAATTTATGTTTTTTTAATCTCAAATGTAAACCAAAGACGGAATGAATTCTAGTTGAAACAGATCTACCACTTTTTTTACTAATTTTTCTCTTATTTATAAATGGCTTGCATTTCTTATGATATATCCATAGTATTAATGCGATAAAAATAATAATAATTATTAAACTTATTAGAATTGAATGCGTAACATTAATACTTTCATCATCATTTCGATTTTTCACTTTGTTTAAAATATTTGCTAATTTTGCGCTATCCTCATTTAGTGCTTTTAAATGTTCATTCACGTTGAAATTGTTTTTATTGTTGGACATTTTGGGCCACTCTATTTTATTTTCCGACGCTAAAAACTTACTTAATTCTAAATTATTAATTATACTTATTTTAGGCGTAATATCTAGATAAATGGTGCTGTTCACATCTATATTTGGTACCAAGAACACTGACGCGCTTGTACCTTTACAATTACCTGACAATTTTATTTTACCAGAACCATTTACTGTAACATCAAATGAGTGTTTGGTGTGATTGACATATTCACAAATAATTGTTAAAATTTCAGTCGTAGGGACTGCAAATAACCACGTGTTTAAGTATAGTTTTGTATAAATCGGGTGATTTAGTTCTATCAATCTTATATCGCAAGTTTCTGGTATTTTGTTTAGTGGATATAAGAATTGAATTTCACAAACATTAATTTGTCGTGCATTTCTTATCGGTTGATGCTCAAAGCATAAATAATTATTTTGATTTATTGTTTTGCATTTACTTAGATCATCTTCCTCTAAATTTTGAAAAAAATCCTTATTTTCATCAATTGCAATAAGGTTAGTTTTTGGGTTAATAAAGGCAAATTTTGAATTTTTGATTTGAATTGGCAAAGGAATAATCTTGTAAAGCCACAAAGGTGGGTTGTTAGTGAGTGGCACTTCAATTGTTGCCATTATTTTTAAATCTTTTAAAAATATTTTAACATTAACAATTTTCATTATGAAACTAATCGTTTCATTTTGATACAAATTAAATGGGAAATGCATATTACTTGGTAAATATTTTATGATAGAATTAACTTCTTGTAGTATCTTTGCAGGTGTAATCAACATTGGGTGCAAGATTCCTTGTCTAGCAAACATTATAACATCTACAAAATTTATGATTTCTATTTGTAATTGATTTAATCAAAGAGTAATAAATGATAAGTGTTCATTTAAAAGATTTTCTAAGTTATAATAACTTTGAATTGTGCTCATATTGTTAATATATAATTTTATTGAATTGATACTTTCGTTAAAATATTTTTGATTTTGATGGAAAAAATTAAGGGTGCTATTTAAATGCTTCACTGTATTCATTACAACCGTTGTTTGTTCCTCTATTAGATGATTCTCAAAATGTTGCTCTTTGCGTATTTTATCAATTGACTTTTGATATTTAATTTCATCATCTGCATCTAAGGTTCCAAACAACGTTTTTGAAACTGTACCCACAATTTTAAAAAGACCTCTTTTTCGTCTCTGATGGTATAATGTCCCTAAAATAATATTTTTATCCAATTTAATTTTGTCTAAACTTTTTCTTGTCAAAAACAAATTACTTTTGCAAAACTTCAAAATATTATTTTCGGAATGATTGCATAACTCATCAGTTTAATTTATGATTCCCTCAATAAAATTTAAGTTTTCCGTGAAATTTCGAATATCTATATATGTTAATATATTCCATTTGGAATTACAAAATTGTAGTTTACCTTTAGAAATATAATTTAGACTAGATGTTTCCCCAAGAGGTGTCATTATAAAATCTTGGCATGTCGTTTCTCCAATCTAAAATATTATAATGTACAAGAACATTATTTAAATTCTGTAACAATTAAAAGTATGATTTTTTTTTTTTAATTATATTTATTTTATTATATTATGTGATACATGAAATTAAGGGGTCCATGGTTGAAAATACGTAGCTATTCTACTGACATGAACTTTGTCCCTCTTTTTATTTTTTCCCGTAGATGGTTCAATAATATAATTTAAATCATTACATTTTTCAATAATTACGTATGGGCCAAAATATTTCGGTTGAAGTTTATCACTTTTACCGACTTGCCTTTTCGGTGTTCTGATTTTAACCAGATCCCCTACATTGAAGGAAACTTCTCGATGTTTCTTATCATATCTACTTTTATCTTTACCCTGTTGTTCTTTTATAATCTCTTTGGATATTTCCCGCAATTCTAAAATTTTATCACGCTTATTAGAAACGTATGGGTTTAAAACATTACCTAATAATTGCGCTTCGGTGGGCAAAACCGGATGTCTTGCGTAAACCAATAAAAAGGGACTCGTTTTGGTAGCTTCTTGTTTCGATGTGTTGTAAGCAAATGTTGCCATTTGAACATACTTATCCCAATCATTTTGAGAAGTTGATGTGAATTTGCTTAATATATCCGCTAATGTTTTATTAAATCTTTCCGTTAGTCCATTGGTTGATGGTTTATACGCTGTAGTAAAAGTTGTTGCGACTATTATGTACTTATTTCCCATTGTTGATTTTGGAAAGGGTCCTAATAAGTCGATTCCCATTTTTTCGAACGGGTTGGTGACTTCGATTGGGTGTAGCAGTCCACCAGGTTTCTGGTTTGTAGGGCCTTTTCTGGCTTGGCAATCTTGGCATCCTTTTACGTATCGTTCGACATCCTTTTGCATACCTTCCCAAAAGTATCGCTGTCTCAACTTGTCATACGTCCGTGCAATACCTAAATGTCCACTTAGAGGTTCGTTGTGGTGGGAGTAGAGAATCTCACCTTTTAGTTGGTTTGGAATAAGTAATAATAATTGTTCTCCCAAATTTGAATTTTTTCGATATAAAATGTTATCTTTAAGGGTCTAATTCTTTGCAACTCTTTCTAAAATTCGCGACCCATATGAGTCATCTTGAACTGCTTTAATTATTTCTACAAGATTTTCGTCATTTAATTGTAATTTTTCTAAATCGTTTAAGTAACGATTTAGAAAAATTAAAGATGCGGCTTTATACATACCAACATTTATTTGTTTAAGTAACAAATAAATGTTGGTATGTATAAAGCCGCATCTTCATCAGATTGCGTTGCAAGTTTGCATCAAGATAACGCATCTGCCTCCTTATTGGTACTTCCTTTTTTATGTACAACTGTATAGTTGTACTCCATTAATTTTAGGGACCAACGTGCTAGCTTATTTATTGGATTTTTGATTGATCTCAACCAGCAAAGAGAATGATGGTCAGTTACAATTTTAAACATGTCTTTCCCCCAAAGATATTGTCTCCACGTTTCTACAGCCCACACAGCGCTTAAGCATTCTAACTCGCTTATAGTATAAATACCTTCGAAATTAGTTAAAGTTCTAGAAATATATGAAACCGGATGCCAGTCGTTAGAATTTTTGTTTTTTTGGACTAAAACCGCACCGATACCTAATTCCGAAGCATCAACTAATACTTCTGTTTCGGCCTCCTCATTGTAATGAGCTAACAAAGGTGGTGAAATTAATTTTGTTTTGATTACGTCAAACGCTTGTTGCTGTTCGCTTTCCCACAGAAATGGTATGGATTTTTTTGTTAGTTTGTGTAACGGCTTGGCTATCATTGAAAAATTTTGAACAAATCTACGAAAATAATTACATATGCCTAAAAATGAACGTACATGTTTTACACATTTTGGAACTGCAAATTCGGATATGGCCCTAACTTTATCCTTATCGGGTAGAATTCCCTTGTCACTTATTTGAAAACCCAATAGTTTTATTTCTTTTTGAATGAAATTACACTTAGAATTATTTAAAGTTAGGCCTGCATCTTCTATTCGAGTTAACACTCTTTCTAGTGAAGCGAAATGTTCTATAAAAGTTTTACTATAAACAATAATATCATCCAAGTATACCACCACTTCCTTCCATTTTAAATCTTTTAAAACGGTATCGGTTAATCTTTGAAAAATACTTGGACCGTTACACATACCAAAACTTAGCCTATTGAACTCGTAAAGACCATCTGGGGGTAACAAATGCACTCTTACATTTATCCTCTTCACGTATAGGGCACTGCCAATAGCCCGAATTAAGATCTAAATTTGTGAAATACTTGTGATTTCCTAGTTACTGTATTCAGTTTACGATAATCCACACAAAATCTCCACGATCCATCTTTTTTTTAACTAAGATTACTGGACTAGCCCATTGACTATCTGATTCCCTAATTATTTTTTTTGTTAACATTTCCGCCACTTGTTCTTTAATAATTTTCCTTTCTTTTGGAGCAACGCGATATGGCTTTTGTTTTATCGGACTAGCTGCACCTGTGTCAATGTCGTGTTCCACCAAATTTGTTAAACCAATTTTATCACCCATTGAAAATACATTTTTAAATTTATTTAGAAGGAAATAAAGTTCTTTCTTTTCGTGAAATTGTAATGTGTCACTTATTTTAACTTCAAGATTTTCTTTGATTACCTTATTACTTTGAGGACTATCATGATTGATTAAAACTAAATTATTTTGAATGTTTTCTATATTATTATTTCTAAATATGAAACCTATACATGTATTTTTAAAAAGTTTTCTTTTGTTCCTACCGTAATTCTTAATTTCTATTTCCCCTTCTAAACTATTATTTAAATTATTCAATTGTAAACTATTTTTAACTAAATAATTATCCTTTTGGACAAAACTAAGAAATCCCTTGGAGTCATTGAAATAATTATTAATGTATATTTTGCATTTTGATATAGATAATGGTGCTATTTCTACATCTTCGGATATTCTTACTTTTATTTCATTGACTTCATTCGCTTCAGCTGTAGGGAATTCATTAAAAACGTTATCATTATACCTTTCCTGACCTATCTTAACTATTTTCTCATTATTTACTACAACTACATCAGCATCCGTGTGAACTTGTAAAGAATTTTCTACTTTTGCAAGGTTGGCCTGGTGGCGCTCTTGAAATGTGATCTCTTGCTTGAATAAATTGATAACAGCGGCGTGTTCTTCTAAAAATGTTTTACCTAAGAGTAATGGTTTCGGTAATTTTGCAACAACATATGCTGAAGTACTAGTTTCCCATTTTCCAAATTTTATTTTAATTGGTACTTCACCTAATATTGGCACATTTTCACCTATCGTTTCTAAAAATTTCCTATCCTTAATTTGTTTGTAATAAGTCACACTTTCCGCTGAAATTAAATTATTTCTTGCTGCTGTATCAATTACGCACTGTTTATACTTATTATTGACTAAGCCCCCAACTATAATTATACCTAAACTATTTTTAATCATCTTAATTACTCAACTTTTATTACATTGGGTCTTGTGACATTTTTTGCCTTCGACGGTTTCTAATGACCCCTTTAAAACCGCCTTATTTAGTTTTCCATATTCCTAGTATTTGTGTAAAATGCATTATTATGAGGTGACCTTTTGTTTTGCTGATCAATTATTGTTTCATAAAAATTATTGTTATGCGTTGTATCATTTTTATTGAAATTTGAAGACTGAGCCGGATGTGGTGCTCTACAAACTGATGCAAAGTGGCCAGGTTTTTTGCAACGCATGCAAATTGGACGGCCGTCATTTGTACGACTTGAAGAATTTATATTTCGTTTAAAATTATTTGAATTATTTTTATTGTAATTAGAGTTTTGGTTGTAATTTGGACCTGAGTTACCTGTTTGATGAATAAAATTTTGATTGTCATTTAAACCGAAATTACTTGAATGTTGATTAGAATTATGGTTTGGCCGATAAGCAAAATTGTGTGCTTGGTAATTACCATTTTGTCTTGATGATTCACCTTGATTAGAAATATTGAAATTTTGGACCCACTTTTATTGTAATGCGGTTTACGTTGATAATAATTATTATTATTATAAGATTTTCTATAATTTTCATTGTAGTTTTGGCCTTTCGTGTTCTTGAAATTAACTAATTCTTTTTTTTCCAATTTTGTTATAACTAACTCAGCGACAGATTTACTTGGTCGATATTATTTAAACTAAAACTAGGTTCTGTACTATTTTCTGACGTGGGGCAATCCTTAACCATAAGTCTTTCGGTGTCATGAGTAGATTCAACCTTTCGTTGCAATGTTTTAATGAATTCGGTCGCTCTACACCTATTAAATATTGATAATGAGGGAGTGCACCTCTAATTATGTAATCAAATATGTCAGAAAAGGCCATATTTGCCTCTAATTCATCACATAAATCGAGAACTCTATAATAAAAAGCTATTAGATTTTCGTTCGCGTTTTGTTTAATATTTTCTAATTTATGCTTAATGTCTCTAATGTAACTGTTACTTATAAAAGTTGCTTTGAAATCATTAATTACGTCATCCCATGTTGCATGTGGATGTCTTCGCGCGTATGTTTTAAACCAACTATCAGCTGAACCCTCTAAATAATTTCTAAAGTAACATAATTTTAATCTACCGTCCCAAATGTTACAAGCAGCGGCCATTTCATAATTACGCAAAAAAGTCAAAGCATCTTTAGTTTTTGGATCAAAAGTCGAGGGTGAGGTAAATTTAGGTACTAGCGGATCTCGATTTATATTTATTGTTGAAATTGTGTTATTTAATAAATTTGTGTTAACATTTGGGTTTAGATAATTATTATGCAAAATTGAGTTCGCTGAACAGTTGTATTTTTTGAAATAGCCCCCTTTGTGCTAGTTATATTAGTAACGTTTGGAAAATTAAAATTTGAATGTTCGTTAGGTGCTGCAACCTCAACATTTTTGTCTGTGGTGATGAGTCCTCCACAGGCATTATCTTCAAAAACGGAATTATCATTTTCAGTACTCATTATACTTTTATTAATTTCTAGTTCTATATCACTATTTTTATTTTCTGGTGGTGGTGTATGTCTTAGCCTAGTACTCCTTGCGGTAGGAAAAAATGAATCGTCTTTTAGAATTAATTCAGCTGTACTCATGCTATTCTGTCTTTTTCTTAAATTATAATTATTTGGCATTATACACAAAAAAACTAGCTATTTTTTTCTTTGCATACGTTTCATTTATTTTAACCATACCGCATGATAAATTATTAATTTACTAAAGTGATTATTAATTAATATAAAAAGATAAAATAAGACCCTTTATTAGCATTAATTTCTTGTAATATCAAATAGGATTTTAAAACTGTTTAGTTTAAAATTTGGGAAATTGGCGCCTCCACCATAATGTCGCGAAGCTTAGGGCTCCAGCGGCTTGGGGGGTGGTACTCGCTTGGTTACGAAAGGCAAAGCCCAGAAAAACACAAGAAATGCTGAATAAAAGACCTTATTTATTCTCTAAAAGTACAAATAGGGCGGCACCTACCTTAGCATGGTTTACAAAAGTAGCACTTGTCAGCAATAACTCTTGGTGGTAACTTCCCTCTACGGCAACTTCCACCCGATGGTTACTTCAGGAACCGACTAACTAACTTTACTCAGGTTCGCCCAAGGCAAAAACCTCAAAAGTACGAATCAGCAGATAGGAAGTTGCAAAAGTTATTGCTGACAAAGCTACGTGTGCCGCTCTTCAACTTAAAATAAAAAACTCAATAATTAACAAATAATAAACTACAACTTATGGTGAATCTTCGTGTCAATATTAAGCTTTATCCTTTTAAACTTTGATAATAGTAGAGGAGACAATTGGAGATCGACCTTCGCCGATCTAATAACTCGATGAGACATATTTTGTATCAAATATAATTTATAAACAAATATGCCTATGATGACTTGCCTATCGAAAGTGTTCATAGCTATTTTTAATTTAATTAATTTTAATCAATTTTCTTTCATCACCTTCACTCTTTTGATAACCCAATGAGTTTTATCTCAACTGATAGTTTTTAACACACAGAGTATGCCTAGGTAGGCATGCCTACTTATTTCTTTGCATGGCTATCTGGCAAGCAGATGTGAACAAGTGAGTCAATATAGGTAACTACACCGATCTGTTAACCAATCGAAATTGATATCATAGTTAAGATATTTTAATTACAAAACCAATCATATAGGCTTGCCTGCAAAAAATCGTACACAAAATATTATTGCCAAGTTTTAGAATTGTAGCTATTCCGATAGGTGCAAGAGAGACAGTAGAGCGTCCGAGGTCCGTGTGATAGAACAGGACACAACATAGCAGCTGCACGCTACCTGACCGTTGAGTGTATCCGAGTGCGCAATAAAGCAATAATTTCTGAAAAAGCGATTATTTCAAAACCTTGCAAATATGCAATAAACATCAACCGCGAGGACGTACTCTTTTCAGTTCTGTTGTGAGTTTAGATTAGATGGATACGTGAGGAAAGATTGAAAACACACTTAGTAGAAAGGTGTACATTTACACTACCCAAAATATAAATAAAGTTCCAAGTGAAACTGATGAAATGAGGCCGGAGTGGTTTACAATTTTTGCAAAATATGCAAAGGAAAGATTGTTAACTTTTCCTAGTTGGATTTATTGGAGGCTATCTTGCAATGGGGGGAATTCATATTTTGACACCAGAGGACGAGTGGATAAAAGTTCCCAATTACAAAACCTCAGAAAAATAAATTGGAGGTGTACAGAAGATAAGGTAGTAATTACAAGTACAGAACCAGGAATGGGGGAAAATCTACTGCATTCATCAAATTAGCGAACTTAACTAACTTGGACTAAAAGGATTCAAATTATGTTAAATTAGTTTATTTTATAACAGATTCGTGGATAAGGGAAAGGACTTTGGTGTTTCGAGGGATACCTATAAAGTACCACTATGATGCCATAGGCCACAGAGAAAATGACAGTGTGTCTTGCAAGTTTCCGAGAGGGGGGATTTGATGACGATTTAAGTCATGTAATTTATGATAATTTATTGGCTTATTTTATCAATAGAAGTGTAAAAGTCTCCTGATGTTTGGTGATCCATGAGTGTAGACGGGTAAAAGGGTAAAGTCTTATTGAACCAAACAATGAAGAATGTTACAAATTTATTAAAAACTTATACTTTCTGATGCATTTCGCAACATCAATGTTGCATCTTCAGAGAAAAACCATAAGTCTTTCTTTTAATAAACTAAAATTACAAAAATTAGCACTAAAAATCTTAGTTTAAAAATTAATGACTTACTTGAACTAGATTACATGTTCGCAAATCAAGGAAGAGAAACGAATTCCAGGTTCGATCTAAGTGTGTATTTATGCCAAATGTTAATGACCATCCAAAAACAAATCGGGTTCCAGCCGTATTTGTGTATTTTTAACAATTGAAATTGACGTGTTGCGATTCTATGCCGAAAACGTAAAGTAAAAAATTTTGAAAAATTGGTGTTTAGCAGTGTCAAATTGTGGATATGTATTCAAACATATATATCAAAAATTGAAGGGTGAAACCCTATCCAAAAAACGGAAGGATGATACCCTGTCCAAGTACGGAAGGATGAAACCCTGTCCAAGTACGGAAGGGTGAAGCCCTATCCAAAAATGGAAGGATGAAACCCTGTCCAAGTACGGAAGGGTGTTGATTATTATCTATAATTAATTATTGTCAATTAGTAAAAGTCATAAACAATTTTTCAAAATAAACTTACTTTATAAATAACTTTATTACAAGATGAGAAACACGTGGAAGGAACCACCGACAACTTTAATTCTTGGCTCATTAAGACCTGCAATTTTTCATTCCAATAAATTAACACATAACGAAAATTAAGTTAGGACGAAAACATTTAAAACTTGTTGAATTAACAATAAAATTAGTGGAACATTTTTTTTGGTGAGGCCTCAACTCGGAACGGCCATTTTTGCCATTACAACTTTTTGACATTTACAAGTGAAAAGATCAATACTGTATGATCGATAATGACTAACGGCTCCATCTAGCAGATGTTTGATCAAATAAGGCCCTTCAAGCAAATCCGACCCCGACGAACGTGTTTAACCATTGGGATAACTAATTGATTTTCATAGTACATCAAAAAGAGACGAATGGGTAATAGTGGAGGCTATGTTTAAAAGGCTATTGTCTTTGTTATGTCTATGTATCTCTATCTCTTCTAAGACGTCCAACCTGACACTAGCGTTTTCTATATGTAATAATTTTGTATTATTATTTATGTTATTCGCAATAGCCGAAAACGCCCACTGCCCGAATTTTTTACCCACAACGCGTTGTGGGTAACTAGATTTACCCACGATGCGTTGCGACTTCACCTTTGCGGACAGTGGGTAAATTTGTTTACCCAGGACGGGTTGTGGGTAAACTTACTCACCCAGAACGAATTGTAATAATTGGGCAAGAGGTTTTCGTATTATTCAGAGCACAAAAAATCGATGTTTCCATACAGGCATAAAACGAACACCATACGAAGCATTGTTTGACACTTCACAACGAAATGGACTGTTGGATACATGCTTAGACAAATCTATCATAAACAAAATTGAGACTGAAGAGCAGCTTGAAGAACAACTGGGTTTGATAGAACAATCTTTGGAAAAAGCAAATACGGTACATGAAGAATCGGATTCTGAAATTTCTTATGAAGAACTTGAAAATGAAACAGAAGTAAGTAGCAAAAACAGAAGCATGGTGATCGAAAATGAAGAGATGAATAAATGTATTTTTATTATTAAGTATGTCATTCTATTTTTGACGCCCTATCGATAAAACGCCACATTCCGACATGGACAAAAGTAGAACCTAAAGCAAAAAGTTTTAGTTCGCTTGTGGGTAAATAAATATACCCACAACGCGTTCTGGATAAACAAATTTACCCACTGTCTGCAAACGTGAAGTCGCAACGCGTCGTGGGTAAAATCAGTTACCCACAACGCGTTGTGGGCGTTTTCGGCTATTGCGAATAACATTTATATCAAAAGTATGATTGTTAAGACGTAGATGTAAACCAAAAACTGAATGATCATTGTTAGAACTTCTTTGAGAAAGGAGATGTTCATTAACTCTAGTAGCTACTGCTCTACCACTCTTACCCACGTACGACCTTTTACAACTCCCACAATTCAATTTATAAACTCCAGATTTATTTAATGGATCTATGATATCTTTGTTTTTAACTATATTATCTTTAATACTATTACTGGACTTGAAAACTAATTTGGAATCTGGTAAAATGTTCTTAAAAATCTTAGCTATGTGATGGGTGATGCCCTTGTTGAATGTGAAAACTAATAGATTTTCTGGTGTAACATCGAAGGTCGAACCTACTTGAAAAGCATCTCAAAGGGCAATGTTTGGTCATCTTTAATAGAGAATTTTATGTTCAGAAAGTTGAGAATTTTATTAATAGTAATTTAGAATTTTTCAAATTAGTAGATGTTAAAAAAGTGGAAAGATTTACAAAAATTTGTAAAATCAAATTAAGAGAGATAATCAAAAGTAACACTTTTTTAGAAACAAAAAACTTTAACGTCATGAATCCAGGTGTACCAAGACTGTACGGTTTACCTAAATTGCACAAACCTAATTGTCCCATCAGACCAGTACTCTCGTTCTGTAATGCTGTATCTTACAAACCATGTAAATGGTTAGTTCAAGTTTTTTCAAAAAATCTAGACATTCGATCTGATTATTCTCTTTTAAATTCTAATGCACTAGTTGATAAACTTAAAAATTTAAAGTTAACGGAACATACAAAACTCATTTCGCTAGATGTAGTTAATCTTTTCACCAAGGTGCCTTTGCCAGAGACTCTTAATTTTTTAAAAGATAGCTTGTGCGCGTCGGATTTTAGTGACAGTTATTGTAAAGCTTTATACGATTTGACTGATTTAGCTCTAAAGTTCAATTATTTCCAATTCAATAAAAAGTTTTATCAACGAGTTCAGGGTCTAGGCATGGGTAATCCTCTTTCACCGCTTCTTGCCGAGTTGTTCATGTCAAAATTAGAGAATTCTTTTATAATGAATGGAAGTAATCTGTTTAAACAACATATTAAATTCTATGGTCGTTACGTAGATGACATATTAATTTGTTGGGAGGGGACTGATTCGGAGTTAGAAGAATTTTTCGATTATGTTAACAATCTACACGGTTCCATAAAGTTTACATTAGAAGTTGAAAAAGACAGGTCAATTAATTTCCAAGACCTTTATTTGGAACGTAATTCAGTTAACACAATCGACTTTGGTATTTTCAGAAAGGAGACCACTACCGATCACCGATCATGCTATTCGTAGCACCTCGAATCATTTCACTCCCCACAAACATGCTTTCTTTCATTTTCTTTTGAACAGATTGCTTAATTTACCATTATCTTCATATTATAATAAAGAGCTGGACATTATAAAACAACTTGCTATTAATAACGGTTTTTCGGTGGCTTTCATACAAAAGTTACTAGAAAAGAAGTTGTGTAAGAGGTTACACAATGATGCTTTTCAAGTAGGTTCGACCTTCGATGTTACACCAGAAAATCTATTAGTTTTTACATTCAACAAGGGCATCACCCATCACATAGCTAAGATTTTTAAGGACATTTTATCAGATTCCAAATTAGTTTTCAAGTCCAGTAATAGTATTAAAGATAATATAGTTAAAAACAAAGATATCATAGATCCATTAAATAAATCTGGAGTTTATAAATTGAATTGTGGGAGTTGTAAGAGGTCGTACGTGGGTAAGAGTGGTAGAGCAGTAGCTACTAGAGTTAATGAACATCTCCTTTCTCAAAGAAATTCTAACAATGATCATTCAGTTTTTGGTTTACACCTTGTAGCATTTTTTTGCTACCAACGTATTTCGAGATTATTTAAGTCGATTTTATTTTCTGATAAGGTTTTATCTTAGGCAACCAAACTTAATCTTATCGCAATTTCCAAAGTTGCTTAGCGCGTATTCAATTTTGAGTCTGGTGCGCACATGTGGTATGTGTTTAATTTTTCTCGATTGCAAATTTGGAGATCATTCTAGAATATTGAAGCGTACTTACTAGTTGCTCGAAGTGGTTTTAAGTGTCCGAATTATTTGAAAATTCTATCGTTCTTTGGAAACGGATTTTTACTTTTCCCACTTTGAAGATTACCTGGCAGAATTAATCACTGGTATTAGAGGGACGATTATTTGGAAAATTGGTCCGCTTGCCGTGAAATGACGTAGTCGGATTTTCATGGCCGGTATTTTGAAGCAACACGTGCTTCACTTTTCTTCATCCGAAAATTAACAAAACCCGCACATCTGGGTTTTTTTTTGCACGGGCCTAGACTTGTGACCCAATTTTGTGGATTTCGCTTGGAGTTTTTCTTTCAACCAAGTTGTGTTTTGAAAATTTTGTTGGGAATTTTACCCATCCCTTAGATAAATGGAAATTTATTAATAAAATATTTTGGAAAATTTCGTTGGGAGATTTACCCATTAGATCAAATTAAATTTTGAATTGTTTATTGAGTCAAAATTAGATGACTAAGATTCAATTAGATTTTGCAAACTTAAATGCAGAGTGTATATTTTTGGTATTATTATTGAACAGAATCATTTTTTTAATTAATTTAAATTCAAGTTGTTTGTCCTCAAACTAAAGTAATTCATAGTTCGCTCTAATTACTGAGTGTTGGTAAAATATAGCGATTAATAGTTTTTTTTTTAAATCAAGATAATAAGCAATTGTGTTTTTATTATATATTTTGTTTATACCCTTCTGGTGTAATTTTGAGTTTGGACTACCAACTCATCATAATATTTTTTTTTAATTATTATTATTGAGCTGAGTTGAGAGCTGAAGGTGTATTGAAATGTTTTTGATTTATTAGATATTAAGAAATTTGTACACATATTGTACACGACAAATAACGTTATTTCTCGTATGATAAAACTGATGATCAGTGTTGTTTTTGCGGCATTTTACAATATAGCCCTCTTGATTAATTATTTAGGGCGTTACTTGAATATTAAATCTGGTTTTTTATTACTTACAACAATCACCCTGGTGATATCTCTAGTATTCAGAGCAATTATATCACTTTTATTTATACTATCTCATTTTTTTTAATATTTTTTTTTAAAGGTGAAAACTTGTTTGTATTTTGAATATCTTCAAAAAAAAAAAAATTTGAACAACAGTAACATTAGGGGTGATAGCAACATTCACTTACCTGCACAACATTGCTTATTAGCATTGAGTTGATCGTACTTACCTTTTTGTTGTTGAAGAGCTTAAAGCAAATTGTAATTGTAGTTTTTTATTGAACAGCAACTAAGAGATACTTGTGAGATTTCAGAATTTTCGCGATTTATTTTTGAGCGAGGGTGGTTTGTAAAGTCGCGTGGCGCCCTGGTATTTTTCTTTAATTTGACTCACTCCCATCTTCACAGAGCTATCGGAGCCAACCACCCATCTCATAATTATTTCATTGCGCGTATTAGGATACGGAATTATTTGAGTAAGTTTTTTTTTATAATTAATCATTTAACTTGCTAACGAAAATAAAACGTCACAACCTACGTCTTAATAATCATACTTTTGATATAAATAATAATACAAAATTATTACATATAGAAAACTCTAGTGTCAGGTTGGACGTCTTAGAAGAGATAGAGATACATAGACATAACAAAGACAATAGCCTTTTAAACATAGCCTCCACTATTACCCATTCGTCTCTTTTTGATATATTATGAAAATCAATTAGTTATCCCAATGGTTAAACACGTTCGTCGGGGTCGGATTTGCTTGAAGGGCCTTATCTGCTAGATGGAGCCGTTAGTCATTATCGATCATACAGTATTGATCTTTTTACTTGTAAATGTGAAAAAGTTGTAATGGCAAAAATGGCCGTTCCGAGTTGAGGCCTCACCAAAAAATAATGTTCCACTAATTTTATTGGTAATTCAACAAGTTTTAAATGTTTTCGTCCTAACTTAATTTTCGTTATGTGTTAATTTATTGGAATGACAAATTGCAGGTTTTAATGAGCCAAGAATTAAAGTTGTCGGTGGTTCCTTCCACGTGTTTCTCATCTTGTAATAGTTATTTATAAAGTAAGTTTATTTTGAAAAATTGTTTATGACTTTTACTAATTGACAATAATTAATTAAAGATAATAATCAACACCCTTCCGTACTTGGACAGGGTATCATCCTTCCGTTTTTTGGATAGGGTTTCACCCTTCAATTTTTGATATATATATGTTTGAATACATATCCACAATTTGACACTGCTAAACACCAATTTTTCAAAATTTTTTACTTTACGTTTTCGGCATAGAATCACAACACGTCAATTTCAATTGTTAAAAATACACAAATACGGCTGGAACCCGATTTGTTTTTGGATGGTCATTAACATTTGGCATATATACACACTTAGATAGAACCTGGAATTCGTTTTTCTTCCTTGTTATGCGAACATGTAATCTAGTTCAAGTAAGTCATTAATTTTTAAACTTATGGTTTTTCTCTGAAGATGCAACATTGATGTTGCGAAATGCATCAGAAAGTATAAGTTTTTAATAAATTTGTAACATTCTTCATTGTTTGGTTCAATAAGACTTTACCCTTTTACCCGTCTACACTCATGGATCACCAAACTTCAGGAGACTTTTACACTTCTATTAGTAAAATAAGCCAATAAATTATCATAAATTACATGACTTAAATCGTCATCAAATCCCCCCTCTCAGACACTCCGTCATTTTCTCTGTGGCCTATGGCATCATAGTGGTAGTTTATAGGTATCCCTCGAAACACCAAAGTCCTTTCCCTTATCCACGAATCTGTTATAAAATAAACTAATTTAATATAATTTGAATCCTTTTACGTTGGTTTTTTTATATTAAATTCAGCGCAAGTTAGTTAAGTTCGCTAATTAGATGAATGCAGTAGATTTTCCCCCATTCCTGGTTCTGTACTTATAATTACACCTTATCTTCTGTACACCTCCAATTTATTTTTCTGAGGTTTTGTAATTGGGAATTTTTATCCACTCGTCCTCTGGTGTCAAAATATGAATTCCCCCCATTGCAAAATACCCTCCAATAAATCCAACTAGGAAAAGTTAACAATCTTTCCTTTGCATATTTTGCAAAAATTTTAAACCACTCCGGCCTCATTTCATCAGTTTCACTTGGAACTTTTGTAGCATTTTACTTTATGCTACTCAAATTTAGCGGTATAGTCCTTGGATCTGCGAACACTCGATGCAGAATTAATTAAATTATTTATTAGTTTCCTGGTAGGTGCTAAATGGTCCAGCGCTCCTTCTTGTTGGCATTAGGACTCTACAATTAAAAGGGGTTAACTAAATTGAATCAAGATTATGATCACTCACTTGAACTTGTTGTTGGGTTGACTTTGTTTACGTTTATAGAGTTTAAGGTTAGATCACAGAATAATAACAAGAGGGTATAGACGTCACGAGTTATCACCGCGGTATATCAGCTGTCAGCGTTGGTGTGATGTTGGTTGCTCGCGTTTGGGATAGGCAATTAGACCAGTAGTTCAGGTACCGCTCGTTAACGCGGTAGCCAGAGGCGTACTCAGGTCAAATTAAACAAATTTTTATCCTCACTTTAATGATGATGTTTATTCTTGGGGTGATTGTTTTTGCGATTAATTAATTTAATGGACAACGAATCCCCTCCCTGGCGGAGTGGGGCAACGGATTTTGGCGTGGAGGAAAAGCAAATTTCGGAAATCAGATCTCTTTCCCGGTGAGCTCGCTCGTGTCAAGAGGTGTTTGCATCAGAAGTGCGGAGTTTTTGTAATAAGAGCATTTTTGGGCACCTTTGAGTGGTTTACGCCTTCTGTTTGCTGAGTTCAGCGTTGATTCGCGTGTTTATGTAGCGATCGCTCGGCATTTTGTACGGGAAAAAGGAAAATCAAACGAAGCCACACAACATCTTGAGGTAACGTGTTCTCCATTGTCTTTAGCTAAGGTCCTAAAATTGCTTCTCTTAAATAGGCTTCATGTTTGGGGTGTTAAATCCTCTGCTAAATTGTGGTTCTGCTGCTGTTTGGAAGCTGGTATGCCGATTCTCCTTATTACCAAAATTTGTCAGAAACGTGGTTTGAGTCCAGGAAGTGACGTCACGAGGACGACCAATTTGTGGGTGTGGCGAATTACGTCAGGTCACATGATACTTCAGCTGGCGGAGAATTTTGGAAATTGTTCATCCTGCTTCACCTCACCTGTGATCACATTTTGCAGTTACAACAATTCAGTCAGTGAGTTTGAAATCAATTTTTGGTGCATCTATTTTCTAACGTTTATTAGAAATTAATTATCCAGATTTGCTTTTTCGATTGGCTCGATTTGATTATTCGAGTAATAATTTTCACACTGATATTTATGCTAGCTCTGCTAAATGGCGCTTATTAAAAGGTATTAATCCTTTTAGATTCAATTATTTGATTATTTTCAATTTTAATAACAACATTAGATTTAATTTAATTATCTTCAATTTCAACATACTTTTGTTAATTTTGTTAAAGTTTTGGATGAACAGTTCAATTAATTTTTGTTATATGCGCTTGAGGACAGTTCATTTACCATTTTTCATGGTTATTGCTAATAACTAAAATAATATTGACTCGGTCACCTTAGTTTTAATTAGTTTTAAGTTCTATTTCGCAACAGGGGGTAGTACTACTTACTTGATGTCATGAATGTATTTACTTGTCACAGTGGTTAGACATTTACACTGTGTTAGCTTAATTGCGGATCCAATATTTGTATATATTTTTTTGATATTGTTTTTTTGTGTGCTGCGGTCACACCTTGTTGTGTGATTGTTGTTTTTTCGCTAAATAAAGCTGCTCATTTATACATCTTGTTTCATTGTACAATTGCTCAATTCGATTCCATGGTTCCGGTTATCCATTTGATTACGTTTGTGGTAGATAGATTTAACCACACCTTCCATTTAAATACTCTTTGATGTTCATTTATTGGGAATAACATTGTTCTAGGGCCCTCGATGTTTAAGGAGCTTTTTGATTGTTTCAATCACTTCGGCCTGTTCGATGATCCTTCACCAGATAGGGCTTAGTTCTTCAAAGGTTCTTGAAGTGGTTCAGATTGTGAGATAAATCTACTGTTTCAGTTGATAGGATCCAGTCGGTCTAGTTTTGCCACCAGATTGTTATTAGTTAGTTTATACAAAGTATCAGTATAAATAACCTATTTTGAATTAAAATTTTAATCGAAAGAGATTAATATTAATTCGTGTTAAATGAATATTGGGTAGCTGTGACAGTCTTCTATGATTATCCTTTATTAAAACAACCTGTAAAAGAAAAATACTGTTAAAGCTATGTTTTTATTTAACAATAAAATTTAAAAACAAAGTTGAGAATGCATGAATATGTTTGTAGTATAAATTATAACTGTGTTAAAAAAAACTTAATTGCCTTAGTGGTTTATAAAAAAATCGGAATATTATTATTTATTTAATAAAAAAAAATAATGGGTATTAAAAAAAACGTAATGAAAGTGGTTGTAACAGAATTCAAGATAAATATACTTTCTCGTAAATTCAATGGCATTTTAATTTCTTTTCAAACTCATCTTTTTACACATGGTTCTTGAAGATAATTATTCTTCTTATTGTTTAGTGTATTCAAAATCAGCCCAGTAGGGCTGATAAAAATATCATCACTTTTTCAGATTTAATATTTTTAATCAAAAACAAAAAATGTTAGGGTTAATTTTTTTAATATTTTATTACACATACAGTCCTTAGTAAAATTGCATAAAAAGTGTTTTCAAAATCAGCCCAGTAGACAAAAAATTAAAAGAAAATAGAAAAAGCAGTCACTTTTTCAGATTGCATTTTTTAATCGAAAATAAAAAAATGTAAGGGCTCATTTCTTCAGTTTGTTACACATACGGTCCTTAGTGAAACAGAAGTTTTTCTAAATCAGACCAGTAGTCAAAAAATAAAAAAGATTAAAAAATCGGTTACTTTTTCAGATTTTACATTTTTTTGTTTTCGATTAATAAAATAAAATCTAAAAAAGTGACTTTGCTCTTGAGTTTGCAAAAGATTTTAGCCCACTTGAGAAAAAGACGTGCTTTACCCACTAAATTTTGTTGAAAAAATGCAACTTTTAATCACGAAAATGGAAGAACCTTTTTATGCAGTTTTACCAAGGACTGTATGTGTAACAAAATATAAAAAAATTGAGCGCTTATATTTATTCGGTTTCGATTAAAACAATAAAATTTGAAAAAGTGACTAATTTTTTAATTTTTTTTACTCCTGGTCTGATTTTAAAAACACTTTTTACGTAATTTTACTTAGGACTTGAAGGTAGGTAAAGGGCAATTATTTAAAAATCCGCCCACTAAAATCAAAAATCACCTGTCCGAGCGTTTTTTTTTCAAAATTGAAGTTAAATACCTCATTTTAGAACTAATCAAAATACGAAATTTTGTTTGTATTGTGCAATAATTTGACGTTTATACTAAAAAATGCATATATGATTTTTTCGCTCATAGAGTGTAAGTACATTCTAATTGGTTCTAACTTACGTGTAACTCGTACTTCCTTCCTTCTTTTAGCTGCTTTCATTTTTGTGTTTTATATAAAAATTTTGACTTGTTTAATAATCTTCCTAAAATAAACTTGAGGTTGAGCTTTTTTCTTGGATATTGTTGCTTTTAATCGAACCAAAGATCATACAAAAAATTGCGACAACGTAGCTGAAGCTTGATTCTCTAGTCATTGCCGGGACAACGAAACTTTCCTGTAAAATGAACAATATCCGAAAAAAGTTTAATCTCTTGTTTATTTACCCCCTAAAAACGCGTGTGTCAAGTTTTCGTGTCACCAATGTCCTTCGTTTTCTTGTAAATGCCGATTTTATTCAACTATGTCAGGTGCTCAAATTTCTAATTTTTTAGAAAATCACAAAAAAGAAATTTCAGCACTTGACGTTTTGGAATAAAATCCGCATTTATACGAAAACGAAGAACATTAGTGACATGAGTCAAAAGACCTTTTCTGTCGAGAAATGAGCAGGGATTATTTTAGTAAAATTAAAGTCTTCAAAAAGTTGGAGGAAAAATTGTTAGGCTTAAAATAATGGTCATCCTCGACTTTACCATCCCCGAAAACTTTTTTAAACTCTTGTAATGGACTAGAACATGCAGCCCAATATCAGGAAACTACTTCCAAACTTTTAAAGTAATAGTTCCAAACCCATGTTTATAGGATTTTATTTAAGGAATCACCACCCGAGAGATTTTAACATAAATTTGAATCACCCTGTATAATCACTAATAAATAAATTTTGTACAAATAATTTTTTACTTCGTGTTTATTTCTAATTTTTACATTCTATAATTTAAAAAAAAAATTGTTTTATTTGATACTTTATTTATTCATTTATTATTTAATTATGGTTTTGGATTTAATTTTTCTGCAAAAATTAACATATTTTCCCAAAAAAACAAATTTACTATGATATGCATTTGCAGAATGTTAAAACGCTTTCGTATAAAGTAGGATACGATAAACTTAAATTTAGCTAATAGTTACTAAACAAGTATTTTTTATTGATATTATTAAATTAACTAAAAAGTAATTTCGGCGAAACTTCCTAGCGCCGAATCGGCAGCGTCGAATCGGTTACGCCGAAAAGTCCTAGACCGGTTACTCAGACAGTCTTAAGTGAAACTACCTAAAAAGTACTTTTCTTCAAACGTCGGTAAATGTAATATTACGTATGTTTGTAAGTATGTAACACAACAAGACAGGTTGAGTATAGCTCAATGTCTAATCTGTCAAAGCTATTTGCTGCCGCCCGCGCCGGCATTTAGCGCTATTTCATGTCCTGCTCAAGCTTGTCATATCAAACTATGATATTTAATATACTATTTAAACTCAAACTATGATATTTAATATACTATTTAAACTCAGAAAATTAGAAAAAAAAAATCAAAAATAAACAGTCAATTTTTAGATTTAATTTTTTTCATCGAAAAAAAAAATCTAAGAGCGCAATTTTGTTAATCATACAGTTCTAAATAAGACTAAACTTTTTAAATCAGACCAGGACACAGTTTGGGAAAATGCCAGAAAACGCGGCAAAGACCCCAAAAATGAAGTTTCGATTTTGGGACTATTTTTGTCCTAAGTACTAGTCAGATATTTTTGGCATATAACGTGACCATTTACGAGGTCCTGTGACTACTCCTACCCTTGGAATTAATTAATTAAAAAGTGCATTTCGCGGTGCGCTTGAAGCTTGCGCTCGCACTCTGCTGGCGCTCCATTAAACTGATCACTGTTTGTTTTGTAGTTGTCCGAATATTGTTCTGAAAAATGGATTTTGTTTATAAAAGTATACAGGGTGGTATATTTAACTTGAGACAAATAAATAATTTAAACACTAAAAGGTTTGGACAAAAGTGTTTCTAATAAAAGTTGTTTGGTTTAAAAGGGGAAAAACCATGGTGCAAGTTATTTCTTGGTTAAAGGTCATCTTTGTGTTAATTTCAATGTAAACCAAGTTTTTTTTAAATGAAAACCTATAATTTTTTTAGCAATTTTAAAATTAACTAAAAAAAACAAAAAACTTTTACATAAATCATTTTTTGACGCTTCACGATAAAATTAGTATGTTCTTTATTTTCCCCCATTTAAAACTAACAAATTTTTATTTTTTCTAAGAGTTTTAGTTTGTTAGATTTGTCTCAAGTTAAATGATCCATCCTGTATATATAGGGTATTTACGGTTGACCAGTTAATATTTAAACCCGTGAAAGTAGATGTGGAAATAGGTAGATTACGAAAAATCATCCTAGTAAAAGTTGCTTTATAAGGGAGCTATACCGTTTTAAAGGGGATACCAAAAAGAACGTTAGGTTAGGTTAGGTAATATTCTGTACCCCAAATACTAAATTAAAACCATTAAAATGAGTAGCCTCTAGAAACAAGTATTATTGTAGACACTTAAAATGGTGCTGAAAATTAGCACGCATTTAAATTAAATGCATTTTTCTCCGAAACGGTGCATCCTATCGAAATACAATAACTGTACCTTTTTTTAGTAGATTGATTGGGGAATGATATTTTGAAGAAATAAAAAAAAGTCATCCCTTAAAAAGTTATTAATACATTTACCCCCAACTCCCTCCAAAACTACCCTATAAAAGCATAAAAAGTATCTGAAAAAAAACATGACAATTGATCTAAAGTAGACTAGGATTTGTAGCAAATTTAAAAGTGTTAGCGGTTTTTAAATAATTGTGTAAAAACCTTCTTTTTGGTATCCCCTTTAAAAGGGTGTAGGTCCCTTATAAAGCAACTTTTACTAAGATGATTTTTTCTTAATCTACCTATTTCGATCTCTACTTTCACCTGTTTAAATATTAACGGGTCAACCGTAAACACCCAATATACAAGGTGTCCCGTTCGTGGTTCACAAAACGTCAAGGTTAGAAAGTAGAGCAAATTTTATCAAGAAAAAACCAAGAAAGTAGGGGTCTATCTTTTATGGTTTGAAAGTTACAGGGGTTTGAATTTGGCACCGCCCGTTTTTGCCAGAAATCAGTAAATGATCAATAGTTGCTTAATAAACAATTTTTATAAGCAAAAGTTAAATGTTGATGGCTTTTGAAAAAGTTGGATTATTAAATAATAACAAAAATGAAGGCGCACCTCAATTGTAACTAACTATGCTTAGAATCAATTCTCATAGTAGTAAGTTTAGAAGGCTCTAGTCAGTGCATAAAAAGAGTTAGGGTTTCAAAATTTTTCATAATTTCTAGAGAATTTAACGAATTTTTAGAAAATTAAAAAAAAACACGCACTTTATGGCTCATATCTCGGAGAAAATCTTCAAAAACTGCTCTATAAATCAATTTGTTCTGGATTTTTTTTCTTTTCGACTTTTTTTAATACTGGATAAACGATTTTTGTTTTATCATTGTTACCAATGGAAGGACGGTACTTTCAGCTTTATAATTATATATTTTTTTAAATATTTTTACCAAGTTTTTAAGCAGCTATTGATCATTTAATGATTTCTGGCAAAAACGGGCGATGCCAAATTCAAACCCCTGTAACTTTCAAACCATAAAACATAGACACCTACTTTTTTGGTTTTTTCGTGATAAAATTTGCTCTACTTTCTAACTTTGACGTTTAGTAATAACGAAATCTAGCTTGTAAAATATGCCTTTTTTCATTTTTACTCAAAGAAATATAAATTCAAAAAAGCAAAAAATTAATTTTCCTACGGATTCCCTCTCTAAAATAAATTGCATCATGTTCGTTAAACCCTCCTTTATAACATCTATTAAAAATGAGCACCACAAATGGCCACATTTTTTTCTTTAATATATTGCGGACGCAGCACTTGTTGTATCCAATCCTCTCAACCGCCTCAAAAATCCGAACGATAAAAAAAAATTTTTTCAGCTTAAAATATTTGTACCACGACCACATTTGATCTCACTAAATTTAAATTTTTTTTATGCAGCCATTTGGGCATGGCCGCTTTGGTTCCATACATAAAAATCACCCTGTATATTGTTATACATATGGTCCTAAGTGAAGATTAAAAAGTATTTTCTCTCAGACCTGCAGGCAAAAAATTAGAAAAATAAAACAAAATAAATGGTCACTTTTTCAGATTTTATATTAAAATTTTAATTAAAAACAAAAAAATTGAAGGCAATTTTTTTATATTTTCTTACAAATTCAGTTCTAAGAAAAACTACTTAAAAAGTTTATTTAAATTCAGACCAAGAGTCAAAAAATTAAAATAATGAGTCACTCTTTCAGATTAGATTTTTCTTAATCGACTACAAAAATATTTAAAGGCGCCATTTTTGATAAAATCAGACCCGGAGTCAAAAAAATGAAAAAAAAATGAAAATAATCAGATACTTTTTCAGACTTTATTTTTTTAATCGAAAATAAAAAATTGTAAGAGTGTATTTATTGTATTTCGTTACACATAAAGTCCTCAAAAACTTTTTAAGACATAAAAAGCTTTTTCTCAAAATCAGACCCTTCGCCGGAATCGCTTCGAAATGTTAAAAAAGGATGGGGAGATTTTATAAAAAAATGTATCTTATGAGAGCGACAACATTCGATTCGATTAAATTCTTGATTCTTGATTTATCAGATTACAGGAGCCGGAGTCCAAAAATTAAAAAAAAAAATTGAAAATATAGTCAATTTTTTAGATGTTATTTTTTGTTCGAAAACAAAAAAAAATGTAAGGGTGTATTTTTTATACATGGAGTATGGATACAATAAGAGAGCCAGTTCTCATAAGACCTTGCGTATAGCTAAAAGCGGCTCACTACTAGGATTTTTTTCCCTGGCCATCTATTAGTGGGCCGTAGAACTAATTTAGTGTTTTGAGTAGCCGATAGATTCCGCTTTCATTTATTTAAAAAGTAGTTAAAATCAATTATTGGCACCATTTTTAAACTTTTAACGAAACACGTAATAAACAATAATAGCTAACCTCAAGCATAAAGTTTGGAACATAAATAAATATAACCAAAACGTTTGTTTGCAGCGTTGCAAGAGGTAAGAAATATTTCAATTGCAGAACTCTGTATGCCACTAAACTTGCAGTCATCAGGTGGCAGCACGCCACAGGCCTATTTGCTTGAGTATGCAAACTGTGCCTCTTCTAGTATCCATTCTCCGTGGTTAAATACAACGTACTGGATCAATTTATTTAAAATAAACTCTGTACATTTTAGAATTACATTTATTATTATCCTTTTCGGAAAGATTAGAAGCTAAAATGTTGTTAATTTCTCATTACGACCGATATTAATAATTTGGACGTCTAATAAGTAGTACTTTTTGTTTTGTCCGCAGGTAATTAGATTTTAAAAATAAACATACCAGCATAATGTTCTTTTAAAATCCGTTAAAATGAGGGGTTACAAGTATGGCGGTGCATTTTAAAATATTAAAGTCAGGGTGGCTGGGGCAGAAGGGATGACATTTGACGTAAACTTTTATACGTCAATAAGTTTCCCCGTATGTACGTGTTTTATCGATGTTTTAATACATCTCATCAAACCGAAGTTATTTAGTAACAGAGTAAACACTGTGAATTCCGTATATCCAACTTATTTATTTGTTCAAAAATCAGGAAGAAATGCTACATGTTTCGCTGAACTAGTCAGCATCATCAGGCATACTAAAATTGGTTAAAATTATAACAACAACTAAGGAAATAGAGACAACGACTTACATTTGACATTAACGAAACTGTAATTTGGCCACCAACCGCAAAATTTCAGCTTCGTTAACTTTAATATTTGAATCCCATGTTCTACACAAGGGTTATAAGCTAAAATATCAAAAATTAATAAAACATCGTAATTCAAAATAGCAGTCTTACTTGGATACATGTACTTTGAAGAAGTGATAAGAAAAATTTTTCTCCGTCATCCATTAAATTAAAAACATTTAACGTCACAAGTTAAAACAACATTACATTGATAAAATCTTTCTCTATGAGGTTAAAACAACATTTCGCTCATCACGACGTTTTGGTAAAACTTGGAATAAAATTCTTGATAAAATTAGTATGTACAAAATAGGTCTGAAACAAATTCTAAATTAAAATATGACACTTTGACATTTTGCGGTTGGTGGCCAAATTACAGTTTCGTTAATGACAAATGTAAGTCGTTGTCTCTATTTCCTTAGTTGTTGTTATAATTTTAACCAATTTTAGTATGCCTGATGATGCTGACTAGTTCAGCGAAACATGTAGCATTTCTTCCTGATTTTTGAACAAATAAATAAGTTGGATATATAGAATTCACAGTGTTTACTCTGTTATAAAATCTTATCCAAATTCACCGCAAGTTTTCTACTTCGAAGTTATTTAGGGTGGATCGCTAATTGCGATTTTTTGTTATAATTTGTGATAGGGTGATCGGATTTTAAAATTAAACATACCAGCATATTGTGCTCTTTCTACCCATTAAAATGAGGTGTCACAACTTGGGGGTACTATTTAAAAAATTTAAGTCAGGGTGGCTGTGGCAAATGGGGTGACATTTGGGGTGAGATTTTATATGTCATTAAGTTTCCCCCTCTCAACTAAAATTGACTTGATTTGCAGATTTTTTGTAAATGTTATAAAACTGAAGTGTATCGTTTTCAAATGATCACCCTGTATATGCAAAATGAGTAGATTTTTGGAATAAAATTTAGAATATTGAATCTCTGAGATCTGCGATGAGAAAATTTTCTTCAATGTAATGAGTATTTATTTTGTAGTTTTTTTCACAAAAATAACTGATAAAAAAATGATTATCGTTTTTGAAATCAGTACTAAAAATTATACGGAATTCTCTGAAGTTTGGTAAAAGGGATTAAAGATTAGATATTTTTGTTTATTTATTATTACACCTGCATTCTCAATAACAAAAAAAAACATTGTTAAATTTTTGTGGATTTTAAAATCGTTGAATTAACATAAGCCCTTTTCACTAAACTTCAGAGAATTTAATTTAATAATTTTGAAATAATAACTGTAAGCTGTAAACGATTTTTAATTGAATTTGTCTTTTACAAAAATGGCTTATAAAATACAATTATTTTTTTTAAATAATTTCTCAAAAATAATAAAGATTATTAAAAAAATTTCTTTACTGTCTTAAAAAGAATTCAAGTTAATTTTAAAAATTACTAATACTTTTAATTAATTAAAGATAAAAATATACTGTTTTTTTAGCAAAAAAATTAACATTTAAACCGGTTCTCAAAAACATTTGCGTTATAGAAAAGCACCTGTACTGAAGGGTTAAAAAGTTGGAGGAATTCCAAGGAGAATATTAAAAAAATTAAGATTTTGTAAAAATTGCACTATTTTACTTGTTGAAGTTGTAAGATGGGTTTCAAAGATATGTAAAGAAATAATCACGTCAACTAAAATCAATTTCGCGGTTGATTTAAATAAATTAAAGAAAAATGACCGAGTTTATTGAAAAATTCTAAGGGGAACATTAAAGAAAATAAGATTATCTAAAAATTACACTATTTAACTTGTTGAAGCGGCAGGATGATCTTTAAAAATTTATAAAAACAAATAACCAAGTGAGCTAAAAATAATTTTGTGGTCGATTTAAATAAACTAGAGAATTCTGCAAAACTTAGATTTTATAAATATTGGATTATTTTGCTTATTGAAGTTGTTAAAGGATTTAAAAAAATATAAAAAAATAACCAAGCAAGCTAGAACTAATGTAGCGATCGGTAAACTAGAGAATTTTGCAAAAAATAACCCGAATTTGTGGAAAAAAATCCATGGTAAACATTAAAAAAAATTAAGATTTTTTAAAATTGCATTATTTTACTTGTTGAAGTTGTGAAATGTTTTTCAAAAGTTTATAAAAAGATAACCAAGTGAGGTATAATTAATTTAGCAGTTGATTTGAGTAAATTAGGGAATTTTGCAAAAAATAAACTCGAGTTTGTTGAAAAAATTCAAGGGCAAAATTAAAAAAAAAACATTGTATAATATTTTTATGTCCTTGTAAAAACTTTATTATAACCTAGTACCTGTGTTATTTTTTTTTTATAAGAAATAAATAAATAATTTTTTTGCACGACCACTCCTAAAGTTGTCATTTTACAAATTTTATTCATTGCGTAAAGTTAATTTTTATAGTGTTTATCTGTCATAGAACTGTCATTATGCTATGTTGGTAATATATGCATGTATATAGGGAAGGGAAGAAATTTTCAGTATCTACATTGAGAACCTTATATTGTGCGTTTCTTCGGTCAAGATTGGAATATTGCTGTACTGTTTGTGTCCGCATTACGAAGTTTTGAAATCTAGAGTTGAGAGGGTACAGAATAAATTTTTAAGACTAGCGGCTTTTAAGTTGGATATTGTGAAAGAAAATATTGATTTAGACACAATTTAAATTTAGAACCATTAAGCATAAGAAGATCTTATTTCGATATGCATTATCTATTTTAATTAAAACATCATTATATTGATTGCCCAGAATTTCTGCAAAGCCTGGATTTTTATTTTCGTCCCTACGGATCGGATATACGTTCTGCTAATATTTTTAGAGTCAAATGTCATGCAAATAATTCTGGATTGTATTCTCTGATATCAAGAATTGCTCGTTTAGCAAATGTTTTAATTCTCAGACCAAATTTTACACTGTTTGATCCATCATTTTCTAGGTTTAAAAACAACTTACGTATTATTTCTTTTTATTTATTGTAACTATAATTAAAATGTTCACTTAAATAATTTTATTTTTGGTTGTATTTTCAATTCATTTTCATTACATTTCTTTTTATTGTACTATATGCATAATCTACTTTAATTTAACTATTATACATGTATCTAATTGTACAAAGGTGAATTCCGTTAATAAACATCATCATTATATAATCATCATGACTGTTCATGTTGGTTGTTGGTTATATACCATGCGTACATAACCAACACAGAAAATACTGCTTTCGTTCACTCTTTAATTTTTAGCTACTCGCTGCTGCTCTTAAATTATGCTAACCTGTGGCAACACTGTTAGCCTCTTCATTTTCATCAATATCCTGCTCCAAATAAACAATAAACAAACAGTAAATATTGTTTATTATTTAAGATTTAAGATTGCTTTTACACTACATTATGAAATTTGTTTGTGTTTAAAGTTGCGATCGTGCAAAAAATGTTGTATGTAACTCGTGTAAAGTGAAGATTCGGTCGGGTTTTATCAAGATGAGCCGAATATAACAGAATTGGATAATAAGTGACACTGCTGATCTGGATTAATTGAGTTTTACTCAACTATTTGAAAAATATAACCAAAAAAAATTATAGATAGTAAGGTATAAAATACTTTACCTGACTTTTTCTTGTTATATATCAAAGTGCTGCCAACCTAAGATAAGTAAATATTTGTTCGCGCTCTTAGTACCTCATACTTCTGTGGATTATGATATTTCTTCTTTCTCCAAATTCGAGTTAAAAGTGAGGTTAGGTGAAGTGTTGTTTATTTACTACTTCAAATTTCATTAGTATAAACTAATGAAATTTTATAAAATAGGTAATTTTGCAAAAGTAGGAAAAATTGTGTATGCAACACGTACGAAAATGTTTTTCGATCCGGACCTAAATTTCCAAATTTTTAAAATTCACCTAAATTTCGAGCAAAAAATGAAAAATATGTGCCCTCGAATATCGACATCTCGGTTTAAACCGGCGTCTTCAGCGGAAAAATCTCTTCCGAAGCTATATGGCGTCATCAGCGGCCCACAAGGATTCAGGGGTCAAAAGGTGCCCCGAGTCCGACCCTGTAACCTTTTTTTTACATTTTTCGTTTTAATAAAATAAAGTCTTTCAAAATTTTTCAGTTTTCTCTTCGGATTCTTAAAGAGGGCGACGTGCTGTACCGAACAGATTCTTTTTCTTTCTCAAAAATTCCTTCAGGAACGGATTCAGGGTCAAAATAAAAAAATCGATTTTTTCGGACAAGTCGCGCTCAAAAATTAAAGAACTTCTCCTAAGGTGCTATAAATCCAGAAAATCGTTACACGTAACGACGAGTGCGCAAGTTTCGAGATGGGGAATAACTGGCGTCGTAACAAAAGCGCGCAGGACAAAACCGCGCAGACAAAACAGCGCAGACAAAACCGCTCAGACAAAACCGCGCAACGACAAAACCTCGCAGGACAAAACCGCGCGACGACCAAAGCGCGCAGGACAAAACCGCGCGACGACCAAAGCGCGCAGGACAAAAGCGCGTAACGACATAAAATGGGGAAATTGTGAGAAAGAGAGAGAAGTATAGCAACCATGTGTTATTTCATTTTGTTTGCATAGTAACCATTAACAAAACTAAATAAAATTTACATGATCCCCTTCTTTATAAATATCTCTTTGGGTTCCAGCATATTTTTTTTTAAATATGTGCCCCTGGAAGAGAGTAGAAGTGGAAATAGCACATTTTTTTCCACATTTCATCGTATTTCCACATCTACGCTTTCCCAGAATTTTATTTAAAAGAAAAATTAGGTAAAACTTAAAGTACTACTTATAATTATAAGGGTCAGATAGTTTTTATTTATTATTTTTTATGATTTCTATGTAAAAATATTAAAGTAACAAACGGTTGCTGTGTTTCCCTCTCTTTTTCACAATTCCCCAGTCATAAGCGCGCAGGACATGAGCGAACAACGACCCAAGTGTGAAACGACATAAGCGAGCAGACATAAACACATAAGAATAGGTATTTAGATAAATTTTCAAATAATTTGTTCTAATAATAGAAATAAATTTATTAATACATTTATAAAATTTTAAATCTCAATATTGCGAGCGATCCTTTAGTCATCATAATCATTTAGTGGTACTGTTCCATAGGTGGGTACCAACGTTTGTAAACGTTTAAGGTGCATGTACTTGGATTTAGATGCTGCTGGTTTTCTGACTCCTGAGCGAAACCTCTCGATCTTCAATTCGTAGTGATCCTGTTCTTGACGTAAGTGCTCGATCAGTCTGTAGATCGATGGATGATAGCAATCTACCGTCTGCTGGAAAGAGCGATGCCAGGCTTCCACTGAATTATTGGTACGAGGAAGGTTGTTGTTTACACGATCTCGGACGTTCCACAGCTGCAAATCAAATCTAGGATTTGCACGTTGACCTCTTCGTTCTCTGCCGCTGTAGTTATCTTCCCAGTAGTCCACCAGGGGAGCCATACCAAGAGAAAAACTATCAGTTAAGTCCTCAAAAGCAGCAGGAACATCAGCTACCGGGACGAAACTTAAAGCTAATAACATTTTGATATTCATGCGCAATATTTCGTTGTCACGATATGCCGTTGTCATATTTAAATATTGAACTTTGCGCCACAAATTTTGTCCAAGATGAAACAAACATCCAACTAAAGTTACTCCTGGATAGACGTTTACACAAGCATTTTGACTAGCTTTTTCGTAGTCTGTCATTATACTAGACGGATTAAGCATAGGTTGAATTTCTTTCAGTTTATGCAGAACCCGTTCGTAGCTTTCTTGCAATTTGTCTGGCATTAGTATGTAGATGAGAGGATATGCAGAATTATCAATCAATGCATGTATAGTAAACAATTGATAAAATATAGTTGGGGAAATTTTTAAAGTTCCATCAATGAACCAATGATCATACTGTTGAAGAAGATTCAAATTCGCCATTGTACCAAACATCAAAATTCGTCTTACATCCTCTCTACCGGAGTCCCAAAGAACGAAATCTTCATTTCTGGTCGTATGTTGAAGTGAATCAGGAATGACGATATCGGCGATAGAATTCACTGGACCATAAGACACAACATTACGCTTCCTTTGGCGTTGAACCGTTCTTTGACATGCCGTATATTCTGGTAAAAGACTGGGTACTTCCAAAGTAACGCCAGCTGTACTTTGTAGGATAACCTGCCTGGGTTTTTCAAGAGTGGTCACTGCTCGTCGACGAATTTCTGCAACAACTTTAGTTGCTTCATTTTTTAACGGATCTGGTGCATGATTGTGTTCTGTGATGACCCTTACATCATCGGCTTCATTAACTTTAATTCGCCTAGAACAGTTTCGTTTCGAACATCTTCATGATGTACTACCATCAGCCCGAATCCTATCCTTGCGTAGTCTGTATCCACCATGCAATAGATGATCTTTCTGCTTCTGCGATTTCGGTTTCTCCATGACTATAAATAATTTTGTGGTTGAATATTGAGTATTTTATCTAGAAACGCGTTTATAAAGTACGCATTATACAATAGTCAAAGAAAAAATACCTTTTAAAGTATCTCCAGTAAGGTCTTAATCCACAATTTCAATTACATAAGACAAGGGATGCTTTGAATACGGGCAGATTTAAATCACAATACGAGCTTTTCCACACAGGTGGTTACGTTGTATCTTCGCACATGCTCGCTTATAGTCGATGTACGCTTATGTCCTGCGCACTTTTGTCCAGCGCGCTTTTGTCGTTGCGCGGTTTTGTCTGCGCTCATTTGTCCTGCGCGCTTTTGGCGGGACACCGGAATAACTATATACGATGACGATATCTTCAAAATTGACGATACGCGAGACGAATCAACATTTTCGAATTTTTTGAGTTTTTCCGAAATATTTTATTCATTTTTCAGTTTAGAAAAATAAAAATGGATGGAACGGATTCCGGAGAACGTTCTTGATTCAACGCAATCATTTTTTTTTTAATTGGCACATTTGACTTAAAAATCGAAAATTTAAGTTTCTACAAAACTTCACAAAACCTTTCACCCACAAATTAAAGAACTCCGAAGCCGCTCTAAAAAAATCGTTACGCGTGACGGCAGGGGTCCGACTTTGGCGACGTGAAATAACTATATTTCATGACGTTAACTTAAATTTTGACTTTTATTTATTTATTTCTTTATTTATTAAATGATACCCAGCAGACAAATGTCCATAAGATAAGGGTATGTCTTACAAATAACAATAATTAAAAATACAAAAGACAAGATATGTGAATATAGAAATAAGAACTAATCAACTAGTACGAATATAAAGACAATTTAAGGTTTCTGCAGAACATTGAATAATCACAATTAAAAATATCACATTGGCTCTGAACAGTTAAGTATGATCTAATCATAGTATACATTGGCGAATTATAGTGATGATAAGTGTTAGGATTGGCAAGGTAAAAAGAACGAGGATTGCGCGATTGTATTCGAAGAGTAAGAAAGTTAATACGGCACAATTGAACTTTATCATCAATATTTCCATGAATAAGTTTATGCAAGTAACATAAAGACAAATGTACATGCCTAACAGCGAACGGTTGGAAATTAAACAACTTAAGTAATTGTTCATATGATAAGTTATAATCCGGATAGATTCCAAATTTGAAGTAATAGAAATACTTTAAAAATCGCTCACATTTGTGTATGCGGTGACCAAACAACACTACAGTAGTCTATTTTACTGACCACAAACGAATAGAATAAAGTTTTAATTGTATTACAGTTATTAATTTCCATTCCTAACTACAAAACCTAAGATTTTAAAACATTGATTCACAATACTTCTAATGTGCTCATTAAAGGTGAGACCGCTATCAAATAATACGCACAAATCACGAAAATTGTTTACTCTAGCCAAAGAGATGTCATCAACTTTGTAATCATAATTTACACAGTTTTTTTTACGCGTATACGACATTACAGCACATTTACGTATGTTAAGTTCCAAAGAATTGGATTTACACCACTGACTGACCCGATTGATATTATGTTGTAGATTAACACAGTCACTCTCACTATTAATTACAGAATAAAGCTTTATGTCATCAGCGTATAATAAAATACTACAGTCAACAACATCGCACACAAAATTTATAAAAATTGCAAATAAGAGAGGGCCTAAGTTTGATCCTTGGGGAACACCGCTATAACCTACATAAGGATCAGATGTTACACCATTGTAGCACACATACTGAATCCTATCCACCAGGTAAGATTCTATGACAAAAACCACGGTTTCAGCAACATTTATTTCACGGAGACGATCAATTAGTATTTGGAGGTCCATCCGATCGAATGCCTTAGTGAGATCGGTATATATGTTACGGTCCAAGTAATTAATCGGTTTGTATTAATAATAGCCGGTTATTATTAATACTAACCGAATAACCTGGTTAATGCGATTAATATCTGCAAATTCATCACATTAACCGCTTAGTATTAATATTTCACGGCAGTTACTGGTAAAAGTAATAATTTTCACGAGGAGTGTAAGAAAGACAATATCCCTGCGTACAGGGCAACAAAAAGCTTAGTGTGTGTGCAGATCCCGTGCTGTTTCCTGCGCTAAAAGAGGTTATATTACGCGCGTGCATTTCTTTATTTTTTATTAAATCGTGAGGTCGTGAGGTCGTGCGTACCCATAACCAAAATGGGAGATTTAGAAATAATGAAGACTAAATTTAATGACCATCTTGAAATGCTGAAATTAACAAAAGGAAAAAATCATCAGTTATTTACAAGAAATGAGTATTACTCGTTCTTATCGGAAGTAAAAAGGACCAAAGCAAAGACTTCTGGAAAAGCACCTGCAGATTATCAACGCTTATCAAGGTACGATATTGTAAAAATTGGAAACGTTGAGAAACTTGTCGTGCCTGTTAAAAATGAGAAAGACCCAATTATATATTACACTTTCATGAAAGAAAATTTTCAATTAATTCATGAGACTCATATTGCAATAGAATGATGAAAGAGATTAAAAGGAGGTACAAGAACATCATAGTTGAAATTATTACAGTATATTTAAACCTTTGTAAACCTTGCCAATAAAATCTTGAGCATTCCGAAAAAAGGGCTCGTTGTTATACCAATTAGAAGTAGTCACTTCAATTCGAGATGTCAAATTGATTTAATTGACATGCAATCGCAAGCCGATGGCGTTTATAAATTTATAATGGTGTATCAAGACCATCTAACGAAATGTATTCGACTAAGAGCATTAAAAACAAAACGAGCCGAGGAAGTTTCATACCATTTATTGGATCTGTTCACAATATTTGGGGCCCCGTGCATCTTACAAAGTGACAATGGCCGAGAATTCGTGAACAAAATCATTGAAGATGTCTGCAGTATGTGGGACGAGCTTAAGATTGTTCACGGAAAACCGAGACACAGTCAATCACAAGGTTCTGTTGAAAGAGCGAACCAGGATGTAGAAAAAATGTTAGTTACATGGCTTGAAACAAATAAAACAGCCAAATGGTCGGAAGGGATCAAATTTATCCAATTTATGAAAAACAGAACCCATAATTCTGGTATAGGTCGTAGTCCCTACGAAGCCATGTTTGGCTGTAAAGCTAGAGTAGGTCTTAAATCATACTTACCAGTAGATACCTTAATAGATATCACGACTGAAGATGATCTTGAGACGATCTAAATAGATGAAGACATTGAATCAGAGAAAGCAATCTCCGAAGAGGATCGCGATATTGGAGAAGAGGATGTGAACAATGTGAAAATTCAAGATTCGAGTGAAAATTTGCAGTTCATGGATGTTGCAGGCCCAAGCAATCTGTTTCAGACAACAACGAGAAAATTATTTCCAATGTCGAATTATGCACCTCTCTAGAAAAAATTCTGCCGGCGCCCATGAAACTCAGCTAAACAGTCACTAAATATGCAGGCTGAAAAAATGTTACGACTTTCAAAGACTAAATTTCCAGTTGAAAACGTAGGAGAAAGTGTTCGAGTAAAAATTCCAGACGTAGATAGAGCTAACGCAGATAATAGAAATATTATAGCTGTAATATGTTGAGAATGAAAACCTATATAAACTACGTACGGAATATGGTATTTTAAACCAACTCTATGCGAGGAACGAATTTACCATCTGCAAGGAATCTTTTATTTCAGTTAATGAAGTTCCAGATATCAAAATAAGTCTAAGAGAAGGTGCTCGCAAGAATTCAAATTTAGGTGGACAAGGGTTTAAGTTTTGCAGTTGTACAGGTGATTGTAACTCAAATCGCTGCAAATGTAAAAAGTCAAAAATCCTTTGCAATTCGAAGTGTCATAAAAGCCTGTCTTGCAAAAATAAATAAGTATTGTCTCCCTGGAAAATTTGTTTATTGTGTTTTTTATTTACATAAAAACAATAATAAGAATTAGTACTTTATTTTAATTATTAGTATAAAAATAGAATTAATCAGATTTGTTTTATTTTCTGTCTTTGATATGATAGAAATTGCATATGTGTATGTTTTATTTATTTTTCAAGTGTGTTTATTAATTTTTAACTATAATTATGTCATAAATAAAGGTAAAATCATAAAATATTCTTTATTTTTATTAAATTTACCAGCACCTATTAAAAATTAAAAAATTATTACCGGTTAATGTACTTATCAGGTGTTTTTAATCACATTGACCAAATCTTGCGGTTCGTATTAATAATATCCGGTAATTATTAATAAAAAGCGGAATTATTACATTAACCGTGACTTATATAACGTCCATTTGTTGATTGTTGTCCATAGTGGCTGAAGTATCTTGCGTAAAATTTATGATGTTTGTAGCAATAGAACGACGTGGCCCAAAACCGTGTTGATGCACAGAGATTACTGATTACTGATTATATCATATATAAGTCCTTCAAAAACCTTGGATACATTGCTGAGAATAGAAATTGGTCTATAATTTGAAGGATCATCTTTATTTCCAGATTTAAATACTGGGGTAATTCGAACATGCTTCCAAATTGTTGGAAATATTCCTGTTTTAAGAATGAGATTGAAAAGAAATGCAAATGGTGTTTTCAAAACATGGAAACAATCCTTTAATATAAAGCCAGGAATCATATCAAGTCCAGAAGTGATAGTGGGCTTGAATGTTTTTAATTTTGCGTAAATCTCTTCTTCTGTCAATAAAATATCTCCCATAATACCCACCTATCTTTTTACTTGCGACCAAGTTGGATGTATTTTTATACGATAGTTTAAATTGATTGGCAAATGCATTAACAATATCATTAGGGTTTTTTTATAGATTTTCCATCAACACTTAGTATACCAGGAATTGAGGAAGTGTTTTTCTTAGAATTAATGTACGACCAGAAAAATTTTGAGTCTCGCTTTAATTTCGTTTCAACAAATTTAATGTGTTATCGTGATCAATTTTGACTTTGATTTTTGCAAGCCTTTGCGATTCCTTATAACGCAATCTATTAAGATTAGATTTGCTACGAAAGTATGCCTTCCGTCTGTTTTGTTTGTTTTTAATACCGGCCACAGTTGCAGATGAAAAGTAGGATTTGCTTGTTTGGGTACATATTTATCAAATAATCTAAATTGTTGAGAATATAGATAATCACAAGGTGCATTAACATTTAATAATTCATAAAGTGGATTCCAATCAATCTCGCAGACGTCCGAATATAGATCTACAAGATCAGCTATTCTAAAGTTATACCGCATAATTTTCGATGGTTTAAACTTCATTGAATGTCCATTAAATGGAGTAATATTAATATCTAAGGCTGGATGATGAATATCCACCTTAACCAAGGGATCGTCACATTGTTCAACGGAACATCTCAGATACTTATTTATTAGCACTAAGTCAAGTACACGTAAATTTTTGTTAAGAATTGTATTATACTGCGATAACTCGTTCAAACTTATAAAGTTACAAACGATTTCCGTACAGATGTTGAGAATGTTGCTGTTAAAGCCAGGCAAATTAAAATCTCCAACCATAATATAGTTGTCATCATTGACAATATGTTGTGTCCTCAACACAACATATGTATAAACAAACAATATGTAATATGCATTTTTGTAATGTGTAGAGTATATTATTTAAGCATGTATTTAATTAGGATAAGACCATATCATTTAAGATTGTATTCAAATAGGATTAGCCCAGACCAGACTAGATTAACTAAATAAGAATATTAGGGTAAATTCCATTAAAATGGTTTATGGTTATACTTTACACTTTGAAATATTTTTAATCTTCTATTTATTTTAATGTATTTATATTTTGCTTTATTAGTTAATAGCTTAAAGAGGAACCCCTAAGGTCATTAGAGCTTATCCATTTTATGGTTCCCGCTATTAAACTTTGTATTTTATCGCGGTCTTTACAAAATTATGGGATTTATCAATAATTCCCAGATAAACCTCATTATCCCTTACTTAAGTACCAATAAACCAATTGTCCCTTGCATTAAAATAAAACCCCATCTGAAGTCCAAATTCCCCAATAACCAGACAATTAAAAATCCCCTTCCACAACAATTTTGAAGACCAACTTAGAATTTGTTAGATCTAGGTGGAGTCTCGTCAGTCTCTTGAGTTTCATCTTTCGTAGGGTAAACACCTAACATTTAAGTCTCCGAAAATAAACCTACTGTACAATTTTAAAGTGTAATAAATATTTAAGTGTCGCTAGTCTTGTTTATTTCTCATCGTGGTTGATCAACTTTCTTTACCGAAAATTACCCACAAAGTCTTGGCACGGGTGAAACAACTCATAGCCTAGGCCAAGCATACCTGACGTCGTAATTCCGAAAGGGGTTACAACAAATAAAACCACTTAAATAATCTGTTAATTGCTCGTAGTGCTCATAAGAAGATCCAGGAGGA